>BQNB010026277.1:0-58785 GCA_026074375.1 Tanacetum coccineum | reverse complement strand
ATAAAAGTTATAATATAATATGTTGCTTTTATCATGTAACCAGGCTATTATATTAGGTATCATTTAGACTCGCATTTAAGAGTGTGGTTGTCAATTTTAAAAGTAAACCTCACAAACCAAACTAATAATATTACTATGATTCAATTCCATTTTGATAAAAGTGGCCTACCAAACGCACCCCAAATTTCTTAAAAATAGTAAACCAAAACCACCACCTGGCGGTAACTATTCCTCTTCCCGCTCATCAAAATTTCATCACTTTCAAAACACATACTAGTAAACAAATAAATAAACCCCTAAATGTAAATCCAAGATTAGGGTTTTAGAAAGCAATGGTCGGATCATGTAATAGTTCATTTAGTCAAACTCTTTGTTCAATATGTTACGAAGATCTGAAACCAATTGTTGAAGATCTTCAGTCCATTTCTATCTGTGGTCATGTCTTTCATGAACTCTGGTCAGTACTTGTACTAAATTCATCATCTTTTTATTATTATATCACTTGCATTTCTCATTTTGGAATTAATTACTGTGTAATTGTTATTTGTTTGATTCTATTTGAAAGTGGGATTAACAAATTTATTGAATCATGGTTGTTATTCAATGATTTTTAAGGTTTCTGTAGGCGCGGTAATGTATATATATGTTTTGACCATCTGTTTCTTATATGTGGGCTTATGAGCTTATTTGATTTCGGCTTATGTTTCATAAGCCTCAATTTTCCGGCTTATTTTAAGACTTATGAGCTTATATAAGTTTCTCATATCATAATAAGCTTATATAAGCCCACAAGTCTCGAAATAAGCTAATTGAGACTTATGAAATATAAGCCAAAACAAAAATAAACTCATAAGCCACATATAAGCTTAAACAAACACCCCCTTAATGTTTTCTATTTAGTTTGAAGTTAGAAACTTTGTATTAAATTATGTAAATGATAAGTTCCGAAAGCGATCTCTTTCTTACTTAATATGTAATATCAATCATTGAAATTGACAAATTTGTGAGTAACTTGTTAGCCTGTCATAAAAATCATAAAAACCAAAAATATTAACTTAAATTAGTATAGCTTATTGTTAAATGCTTATTGAATTCTTAGGATTGTTTGTTAAGCTTGTTTTAAGATAATTGTTATCTGGTAATCAAATTAAGTTCAATAGATTTCAAATTTGCTAGTTTAAAATAAATCTGTCATGTATAAAGGGGTGTTTGGAATAGTGTGCTTTGACCTCCTAAAGTCAAAATGATTTGATAAAAGTTTTTGATATAGCTTTGATTTAGTCTAAAATGGATAGTTTAGTTGTTTTCTCAAGTTAGATTTTAAAAATTAAAAAGTTCAAGCTCACCTTGGAGTGTTCCTGCACCAGGGGACTTCTTCACTTTTCTTTGCTTGCTTAAATTTTGATCCAAGCCTCTTAAGCTTGGTAAGTGGTTGCATTGTGTTCAAACACACTCAAATAGAGTGTGTAATGCAGGTTGTCCCCAAAGGACACCTACATTGGTGTTTTACCCTTTATCAAGTGCATCAGCAGTAGTAACTGAAGTTACTACTGCTGTCCTTTTAAGTCTCAATCAAGCTAAGTGTTATTAGGACTTAGGATCTTAAATTCAGTAGGTTTATAGATGACACATAGCTTAATATAAATTAAAGCTTATTTTTCATTTTCTAGCTTTTTATCTTAGGTAAATCAGCTTTAAAAGTCATCAAAAATCTTTAAAAAATCAAAAACAGTAGTAACTAGTTTTAGGATTTAATCTTAGATTGCTAGCTTATAGCTTAGGATTTTATAACTTGGATACTTAGCTTATATATAGGTTAAATAGTTTTCAAAAGCTTAGGGATTAGTTTAGCTTATTATGCATTCTAGCTTATAGAATTTTTGTCCCTTTGAGTTTTATTCCTGAGTTTGCTGTTTTAAATCCTAGATATAGAAGTCTTGTAGTGTTTTTAGTTTAAGTAGCTTATTAGATTCAGCTACTGCATTTCATAGGGATTCTAGAACAGTTTTCAGTTTTGAGTTTGAGCTTAATTTGAAGCTTGTGCAAGCTTTTATGTCCAAACAAGCAAAAGTGAGCTCAAACCCTCACTTTCTGTAAACAGTAATTTCAAAAGCTCTTAGAGAGCTTAATTTTGGTTTTCAGCTTAAGTTGTTTTTATAAAAGGTGCTTAAAATTGTAAGCTTAATAAGTTTTAGCTTTTAAAAAAAATGCAAAAAAGGTGTTTGCCAGCCTAGAACTCGTGACCTCCCTCTCACAATACTAACGTTTTAACACTTGTGCTACAATAGCTCATCCGTGAGCTATTGTACACTTTAATCCTTTATCCTTTCTTTTGGCCTTGCACCCATAAGCAATTCGTAGCTGTTCCAGCTTATTTTAGGGCTTATGTGTTTAGCTTTTTCATAGTTATTATTTTTCTTAAGTTCCTGTTAGCATTTAGGATTTTCCCTGAATTTTTGAGAATTTTTCATTTAGTAGATTATTTTTAATAATTTTTCTTAGGATTTAATTTTCGAAAAATCATAAAAAATAGAAAAAAGTTTCAGAAAATTATAAAAAAATAGTTTTTAGTTTTATAAAAAGTACTTTTAGTTTTACATTCAAAAAAATCATTTTCAACACTTTTAGATTTTAATTTTCATTTTTAAGCTTTTATTTTTAATTTTAAAAATAGGATTTTAATTTTAAAAATAGTTAAAAATAGTTTTCTGAGTTTTTATGTTATTTTAGACTTTTCTAAGTTTAAAAATCATTTTTCTTAATTTTTAGGACTTAATTTGCTATTTTTTAGGATTTAATTAGATTAAAATAGTTTTTAATTCATAATAAATTCAAAAATTATCAAAAAAATATTTTTCTTTTTCCTAAAATTTTCTTTTGTCCTATTTTAGGTTTAGAAATTTAGTTTGCATTTTTAGGGGTTAATTTTAGTAGTAGTATTTTCTTATTTGGTCCTGCGTTTTATTTACTCCTCGTTAATTAGTTATTAAAGTGTTTCATTTGCTTTAATGTCATTTTAATTATTGCTTTTAAATAAGTAGTTATAGAAACTCAAGAATAACTTTTCTCTCATTCAAATCACAATCCGAGCTAAAGCAAGGTTTCAATTTCACAAGTCGTTGGGGAACCCGGGTGATCATATACTTCCCCGGGTTAATATACAACTAAGATATTATTATAGATCTTTTAGAGGACTTTCTTTAAGGGAGACTTAGGAAAGTTCTTAACTGCACTTTTGATATTATATATATTTATAGTATATAAAACTACAATCACATTCGTAACGGATCAGCTATTTTCATCTGTATGAACATTTAACAATATAAATTTTGGCCAGTTTTAATGGCACTCACGAACATAATGATATTTTCTTGAAAGTGTCTGTCCCCCCCCGCTCTCCCCCCACCGCGCCTTTCTGAATTCCTGAATTCTTTGCTTATGATAATTGCAGCAGAATTGTACACAAATCATCTTTAACGGATAGTCATTATGAAGGAACTACGCCAAGTATCATCAATCAACTTACTTAGTCCAAACAGCTTCTTTTGCAGCTTCAGAAGCAGCTATATATTCAGCTTCTGTGGCATGTTGTGCAGTAGTACTTTGTTTGGAGCTTTTCCATACAACTGCGCCCCCATTCAAAACGAAGACATACCCAGTTTGAGATTTCGTGTCATCTCTATCGGTCTCGAATCCAGCATCACAATAACATTTAACTTGCAGTTCTGCTTCAGGATTACCACCATACACCAAAAAAACATGTCTTTTAGTATTCTTTAATTAATAATAAATTTTCACTGTATTCTAGTGACTTCACCAGATTCAGTTGAAATCGGCTTTTGATGTATTTTGCTCTAATGTCCACATCAGGTCTTGTGCACCACACAACAAACATAATAGATACTACAGCCAAAGCCTAATAAACATTTTTGCATACTTTTCATCTCTGCAATGTTTGAGCACATAGAGAAATTTATTTAAATGAAGATCAACTTGCATTGGAAATGGAACCACGTTTTGAATTATCAAATTCCTATATCTCTTCAGGATTTTGTCCCAAGATAAGCATTATTGACTTAATCCAATCAACCCCTTTATCTATCTCATAGATTTTTTATTCCCAGAATAAATGCCAGCTCTCCTAAATCTATCATAGAAAAACACTTACCAAGATAGTCCCTTAACTTCTGAAGACTTGGTATATGATTTTACCCATTAATAATATGTCCTCACATATAAGATTAGGAAAATAACGTTACTCCCACTAGCCTCTTGATATACACATGGCTCATCAACATTTTGATGAAAACCAAACTTTTTGATTTCCTCATCAAATCTCTTATTCCAGCTTCTTGATGCTTGCTTCAGTCCATAAATGGATCTTTGAAGCTTACATACTTTCCTGGGATGATTAGGATCAATAAAACCTTCAGGTTGTTCCATATAGATTTCTTCTTCTAAGAAACCATTCAAAAATGCAATTTTAACGTTCATTTTCCAAATCTCATAGTCATAGTATGCTACTATGGCTATGAGAATCCTAATAGCTCTTATGTCCGCAACAAGTGAAAATGTTTCCTCATAGTCAACACCATAAGTTTGAGTAGAACCCTTTGCAACAAGTCGAGCTTTATAGATGTGTACCTTACCATCCATGTCCGTCTTCTTCTTGTAGATCCGCTTACTCTTAACAACCTTCGCATTTGGTGGAAGCACTACAAGTCTCCAGACTTTATTATCATACATGGATTGCATTTCCGCGTTCATAGCAACAAGCCACTTCTCGAATTCAGGGTCTGATAGAGCTGCTTTATAGTTAGCAGGTTCATTAAGATCCCCTAAATTGTGTTCTTCAACTTCAACATTAAAGCATAGTCGATCTGGATCAATCTCTACATTTAGACACAATCAACCAGGAGCTTTATGTGTCCTTACAGATCTACGAACGGGAATAACATCCTCTTCTTGAGAGACAATTGGGGCAAGACTTTCTTCCTCAATAGGATGTTCGCTAGTGTTTTCAGAAGGTAAAATATCTTCATCCTCTAATTCTACAATTCTCACACTCTCCTTTTGAAGTATGAAATCATTGTCCAAGAAATATGCATACCTTTCAACAACTATTTTATTTTCAGGTGGGTAGTAGAAATAGTAACCCATAGTTTCCTTAGGGTATCCTACGAAGATACACTTAACAGATCTTTGTTGAAGTTTATCAGGCGTGTGACGTTTCACATGAGCCTCACAACCCCAGACCTTTAAGTAAGACAAGTTAGGAACTTTTCCATGCCATAGTTCATATGGAGTCTTGTCAACCTACTTGGTTGGAACCATATTGAGAATGCGTGCAGCAGACTCTAGAGCATAATCCTAAAAGGATAACGGCAAAGTGGTAAGACTCATCATTGATCGAACCATGTTTAACAAGGTACGATTACGCCTCTCAGATACACCATTATGTTGTGGTGTGTAAGGAGGAGTAAGTTGTTGAACAATTCCACAAGCTTTTAGATAGTCTTTAAATTCTTGACTAATATATTCACCACCACGATCAGATCATATGGATTTAATAGTCTTTCCGAGTTGATTTTCAACTTCAATTTTGAATACCTTAAATGTTTCAAAGACTTCATGTTTATGCTTAAGTAAATAAACATAACCATAACGACTATAATCATCAGTAAAGGTAATGAAGTAACTAGCACCTTTCTTTGACACATGTCTAAGTGGACCACAAACATCAGTATGAATCAATCCAAGTACATCTTTAACTTTCTCAGTTTTATGTGAAAAAGGTTTTCTTGTCATTTTACCAGATATACAAGATACGCATTGATCAAACGGTTCATTATCTGTAGATTTTAAAAGTCCATCATGTTGTAACTTTTCAATATATTTCTTGTTTATATGTGCAAGACGACAATGCCAAAGATAAGTAGAATCCAAATTAGATTTGGTTCTCTTATTTCTAATAGAATACATTGAATTAATGATTGGAAAAGTAGAATCACGCATATCAATTTCATAAATACCATTAACAGTAATAGCATTAAAATATAACATTTTATTCATTGAAACTGATAATCCAAAATCTAAAAAACATTGGGTAAAACCCTTATCAACCAAACGAGAAACTGAAACAACACCCTAGTTATAGAAGGTGCATAATGACAATTGTCTAAAACAATAATTAAACCATTCGGTAAAACAAAGTCAAAACTTCCAATAGCTTCCACTTCCGCGCGCACACCATTGCCCACGTACAAGTAGAGACTACCACGCTTCAGCTTCTTTGCTCCTCTAAGTCCCTGTTTTGTGTTACAAATGTGAGTACCACAACCAGTGTCATACACCCAGGAATTTTTATGAAATGCAGTTAATTCAATAGTATAAATACCTGAAGAAGTGGATGCAACATTTTGACCTCTAGTTTTCTTCTTCTTTTTCATCAACTCAGCTAGATACACAGGACAGTTCCTTTTCCAATGTCCTTCCTCTTTGTAGTGGTGACATTGTCCATCTTTTGCTGGACGCTCTTTCTTGTAAGGTTGATGCTTTTTGGGTTTAGTATGATAAGATTTTTTAAGACCCTTACCTTTGTATTTCCCTTTAGCCTTACCTTGAAGTTTATCCTTCTGGACTCTACCACCTTGATTTGCCATCACTTGTGGTGTAAAGGAAGCACCAACAATTGGCTGCTTGTTCCTCTTAATGCTTTTCTCAAATTCAATAAGCAATGAATGCACTTCACTTATTGTCTTCTCCATTGATTGCATATTGTAATTTTGCACAAAGGCTTGAAATTCACTTGAAAGTGAATTCAAGATAAAACTGATAGACACTTTATTAGGAAAAGCATAGTTGTGTGTGGCCAATTGATCCAGATAGCTTTTCATCAATATAACATGATCGCTAATGAATTATCCCTCTGCCTGCTTACATGAATGGAACATTTTCATCAACTCTTGGAGTTCAACACCCGGAGATTTTCCATACATCTTATGGAGCTTAGTAACCATCTCTAGAGGAGAGTTATGTTCAAATTGGTGATAGAGTTTTGGAGACATAGTTCCAAGCATCAAACAAGCAACTTCATTATGACGATAAAAAAGAACAGCCCAATCTGCAAGAGCTTGTGCATTAGCTCCTACGGCAGGAGCAGGTGGCAAGGCTGTTTCAAAAACATCATGTAATTTCTCGGTATGCACAACTAGTTTAAGCGCACGAAACCACTCATTAAAATTTGGTCGAGTAAGTTGATGCTTCTCAAGCATTGACCTAAAAGCCGAACTGTTTGTCTTGGTTTGGGCATTGTTGAGTGCCATCTACAAATAAACAAAAGTTCACATTAGTATTTTCGATAATACTTTCTTTAAAGAAAATTAAATACCCATGCTTATTAAAATAAACAATTAATTTTCGATAAAGCTAGGATCCACCTTGACATAACCACCACCGCATCAGTTGATCTGCTAGTGATGATGGTAATTCAAGGGGTAATTAACGTTTAATAATTGCATCCAATACAACTCCTACATTATGGGACTCTACTTTATGTACATCACATGTGAACATTCAAACGTGAAAAAGTGAGCATGTTTATCCCATCATATGCCACGAGTTAAGGTCTCACCTATCTTAACTTGATTAAGTCGGTCCAACAAAAACTGTGATTGTATAGCACTTAACGTCTCACTAATAAGTGTATTATATCACCTTGGGTTACAAAACCATGAATAAGTCTCACTAATCATGGAAGAGTAAGTGCAAGTGTTTTTCTAGTTGGATGGCAAAAAGACTTAGGTTTTAAAGGGTATAAATTTTGACGTGTCAAAACCATGTACAAAGAGCATGCAACATCTTTGTATCATGAATTTTATAAAAACTTTAATTTAAAAACACATTATGAACTATAAATTGCTAGTCTAATCATGGAAGATTTTATATCGGATGTAAGCCGAATCCACTTTTGACTTTTTGCATTATATAGTCCATAATAAATCTTATTTCGATAATCATTAGTCATGTTTATATTTGTTTTTCGAAAAACCCTTTGCTTTGATGTACAATACATAACAATTTATCAAAAGCAAACAAATAAACATAAACAACTAAAACATATATCCGATTAACACATTAATCACATACCACATGCATAACCAATTGATGATAACCTAAAATCTATGTGATTTAAATTAAAGACACATAGCATAAAACTGTCAAAACAATTTAAATTTCACTTCAGGTCACGTCAGAGTGTAGCTAGAGTCTTCTCGAGCCTTAGCTCAAAACTACAAAGTTGTAGATCTACGAGTCGTGGACCACCCACAAAAATTTCAAATTTTTTCGATATCGGATGAATTTATTATGAATTTTTTACTAACAGGTGTCATAACACTTACGAAAAACGTAAAATTCAACTAATACACATCAAGATCCGATTTTTATCATCAATTATGCATGTTTAACACTTAACAATTATTATACATTCATATATCATATATCACATGTCATCATCCATGGTAAACTTGCAAGATTCACCATGGATCTCATCAATTAACGTTTAATAAAACGAGAAGATTCATATTAACAATTAATACATACCGATTATTAACAATTAAACTACGATATCCATCAAATAAAAAAATTGCATACATCTTAGGGTTTTGTATAATTAAATTTATTAACCCTAATTAGGGTTTATGAACACAAGATCATCATAAAAAATTAAGACAACCTAGCAATTTTTTAACGTTCTTGATAACAATTATGTAATTTATAGATCTATATGACCGACTCTTGACGCCACTGTTGGAATTAGTAGACATAAAGATCATATTAACTATTAATAAATACGAGTACGCAGCGGAATATAAACACGTATGATCTTCATATAGTCATATAAATTAACATAACAAGAAAGTAAAAGAAAACGTGTACCTTTTAGCAATTATTCAATCAAGAAACAATAAAGATCAAAGTATGATCTCTCTACGGATTTGTACACAATACGTTCTTAGCAATACAGTATGCTAGTACTAATAGTATTAAACAATCGCCTTTGGAAAACCTTGAATCAAATCAACACAAGAAACTATGTTTCTTGTTTCCTTGCCGTCGAACAAAGCAAAAACGAACACCTCTATATATGGGTTTCGGTCGATCAAGCACAAAGAGAAAGAAAGAGAGATTTAGGGTTAGCTAACTAATGAAACCATAATCTCTATTTATAGCCTTTCCCAATACTTGGTTAACAAGCAAAAAACCCACCTCCTTTGGGTTGGGTTATTTAGCCGACTAGAGCAAAGGGAAGGGGCATAACCCATTTTCCTTTTTTTCTATTTTCCTTTAAAGTCCTTATTGTTTAACATTTAATTAATTATATCTCAATATATATTTAATTAACTATTACCAACGAATTACGTGTGCATCTCCATAGGCTCAAACCAAGACCAGACATATATTATTTATATGTACATTCCTTCACGTCCCTGGTGGCTACGTTTACCGACCCTCATTGTCACAAAATGAAGAAGGTTATCCTTGTACGAGCATTATCTTAGCTAAACTTGGCAACACACTGCGTTAAGTACTATAGGTGTAACCCATTCAAGGGTTATTCCGTGCTTTTTAGTAACCATGTGCAATAACAGTAAAGAGATCCTGATACACTCGTAAATTAAAAAGAAATTGTATATAAACTTTAATTATATACCTCATAATATACGTATTTATATACAAATATAAAAAAATGTGACATTTTTAAATAGACTCGATTCGACGGCATCACTTGCCGTGCAACATGCTAGCTACTGCAATAAGTCAAGTTATAACTACTCTTATTATAAACGTTTTAACAAATGTCATATGAGTATGAATAAAAAAAGGGAATGAAAATGATGTTAGGATTGTAATTAGTTAAGCAGTCGCTTGAAACGTTACCAAATGGCTCCCTTCCACCCACTCTTTGTCGCTCCTTAACCAAATCACTTTATGTAGCGTGATGTAGCGAGTACTTTCTTTCTTTCTTGTTAACATTGCCATAAATTATTAAGATTAGCTTTGTTTCGATCAAATACAGTGTAGCCTATCAAAACCTACATAATGGTTTAAAATATAACTTCAATTCCTTCTAATAAGTCAATATTTTAACCTGCTGCACTGCCATATTTAAGCAATGCTGCTGCAACTGCTTTAATTGGATTCTATTTGTGCTGCTACATTTCTAGTGCGTTGGATCTGATGCGCCTAATTAAATGACACTTGCACTCATCAGCAGTCTCACGTACAAAAAAACCTTTCTAGAAATCATAAACAAGCTTCGTTAGTCTTATTCCAAAGTCGGAAAAAACACCAACAAAGCTTGTATATATAGTACCATCAACCTTAGCCTTTGTAAATTTGAATTTTTAACAATTTCATTAACAAAAGTTAAGAAATCGAATGTATCAGTATAGTTGATAAATAAGATATTATAACGTAAGAAAACCGGGATAGTTCAAGAAAATAGAAAAGGAACACATCAAGATTCGTCTAATCAAAGTTAGAAGCTCACAACAGCCTTGTTTAACACAAAGGCATCAAATAATCAATATGCCAAACCATAATGAACATGAAAAACAAATCCTGATTTACAGGAGTTGTATTCTTATTAGACAAGGACAAACCATATGGCTTTTCGCAGTCGTTACCAAAAGAATTTGATTGCACTTTTAATGGTTGCTTCAATCCTTTGACGTGTTCGATGTAAAGGCTCCCTTTGATCATCCTTGGCTCTTTGTATAACAAGGGCATGTGCGAATTGAAATGAATGACGAGCTCAACATCTCGAAGTTTAATATGCTTTGGATCAATGTTGAATTCTGGTTAGGTCATGAGTGGCGACGGGTTACACTTGAACGTTAGATCCTGACATGTTTGGTAATGAAAGTTATGGACTTGAGCCTTCTGGTTCATTGGGCATTTGAAGAGGAGGCAGGTTCATCCGATTTCATTGCTTAGCCTACATCGAGCAACCAACTCAAATAACCTTACTAGGTTGATTAAGACCATGACGGTCTTGAAGGTCATTACCAATTGAATTAGCGGTTGGTACAAGAGAGCCTCACTCGCTCTATCTTCCAATCCTCTCACCGTTTTATTTTGTTTTTACAACTATACTAATGACGGTCTTCCCAGCCGAAGCTCTAGATCTCGAACGATTCTAGACTTTCACTTAGGTCCAAGATGATGTCGTCAAATTAATTTTAGGGCTAGTCTTCCTACCACCATCCGTCCCTTCTTCCATTCGTGTAAGATCCGATTCTCTTAAATTCATATTTATTTATATTTTTGACTCATAAACTGGTTCTGATATGACTTTTTCTTTGGTATTGTTCCTCCTCCGCCTTGGAAGAGAGAGTTGGTCCAAAGTAAAACAAGCTTGATCTTTCATTTGCTCAAACCATACTAACCATAGTCAATTTGTCTCCACCCTCACAATTCAAAACTAACAAGTATAAAATAAGAAACTTGAGCTGTATAATCACTCTACATTAGCTTAAAATCGTATCACAAGTTCAACACATTGCTAGGCAATGCATAAAAATATAAAATAGAGACTTAAACATGTAACAAAAACAAATATTTACATGGTTGGACTGATCCACAAGATAAATTGAATCGATCTTGTCCATAGAGGGGATCTCTTATGTATACAGCTGTTGCGAAGTGTTCATACACACAGAGGTGTTTTTTTTCAATTCGATTTATATTAATAATTAGTCTATAAAGGAGCTAGTAAATTACAGAAATATTGGATTTGAATTTCACACAGTCCAAGAAGGATAAAGATGTTTACTCTCATTACAAAAGCTTTCATAGTTAGGGTTCCATAGATAAACAATCAGAAACACCCATATACGAAAAAATAGATCTCTCCTACCTATGCAAATCACAACAATCGGCTGAGTAATCAGTAATGTTCTTGCTATATATAGTCAAACTAGAAATCCTAATGAAAACACTCTAAGTCTAATAAAAATGGAATCAGAAACTTACTTGAGCACGAATTCTGATACTTTTCAAACAAAGAATCAGCTAGAATTCAAAGCAAAATAACTCACAAATATCACTTGTGATAAATTAACCCTAGCTTCCGTTAATGGCTAACTGATAACTGAGAAGAAATAGGGAGAGTGGATGCTGGTGTTGAAGCACAATGTAAAATGGCAAGAATAGTGAAAGTATATTGATATGATATAAAGCAAAGGCCGGTGGAATGACACGCTTGTGTAGCTTCAGGAACACCGATGGCGTGGCGCGGATAAAACCTTATCGTAGATGAACATAATGATTAAGAAAATAGAATGTATTTTGAAATTATTTTAGGGGTTTAGGCGTTTGGTTAACATGATTCATGAAATGTTTGGAAAAAGCATCTAAATAGGGTTTTGATGTAGTTAAACCGGTACTCCACAATTAACCTTTTTCATAGTCAAAACCGGATTCAAGATACTTTGTAATGACTTATTACTGGCGATAATTAATTAAGGGCATGCTTGTTTCGTATAAAGTAATGGGAAAAACAATAGTAATGAGAATACTGAGAGAGAGGGGTGTGGTGGCGAAACAAGCTCGCCACTCCTACGTGGTCTCGCCACTTTGTTCGCCACCATACCACCTTGCCTCGCCACTAGCAAAAATCAGGCTCTTTCGCCACTCCTACGACGAAGGAAACGGACAAAATATTTAAAACCTTAATATATATAGCCGTTAGGATTTATAATAAAAAATTTTTTTAAATTATACCCTCTTTATACTATAAATACTTTTTTTAACCAAAATTTCACATTTATTCCCAAACAAAAATTATATCATATACCTTGTTAAGATTTTTAAATGTCTTGTTCACTTTTACATACCGATTCTGAAGTCGAAGCTTTGGTTCAAAAACTAATTGACGAAGATAACGGTCGTCAAAACGGGATTCTGGATTTAGCCTTGCAATTTAAAACTTCATGCACAACTAAAGACGATCTTAAAAAAGCTTACGAGAAAGGTAATGACATTTCACAAGAGAGACGTGTTTTGATCGACAGTTTCTTAAAAGAAGGTTCTGATAAATATTACGAGCTGAATCTTTCTATGTATGGAAAGGCGGCAAAACTTGAAAAACATAAGGATGCTAAGTTAGCTTGGCTATTGGAAAAATACTACTACCGCTCACAAGAAAGTGTAGGTTGTTCATCATCACATGCTGATTTATATCTTACTGAGAAAGAGCTATATCAACTACATCTAGATGAAAAAGCCTTAAGAGAAACACTAAAAGAACAAGCAATTGATGCAAAAGCACGGGAAGAGAAGATTAGGCAAAAATAAGCTGATGATGATGAATTCTTTTTGACATTTGGGAGGGTCAGAATTGATTCAGATTACGAGTCATCAGATTAATAAACTAGGACCTATGTTAATGTAATGTTGTTTTAAATAAAGTATTGTATTTTAAATATCGTTATTACTTTATATTTTCAAATTTTGAATTCAAACGGCTAGTTTTTTCGTTATAAATACCCTCACCATCTCCTCATTATATCACACAACTTCTTATCCAACTATCTAACTATCCAACTATCCAAATATCCAACTATCCAGATGGATCCCAATTTCACTAACGAAAATGATCCATAGGAATACAGTCTTGATATAGACAATTCTGATCTTAATTTAACACCTGTTCTGCGTTCGTCTAGTAGCGCGCGTGTTGAACCATCTCCATACACCCCAAATCCAGTTAGGATAATACCCAGTCTTGCGGGTACCATTCAGGTCTCTAGTAGCACATGTTTTGAACCATCTTCCTCAACCCCAAATCCAGTTAGGATTATACCCGGTCCTGCAGGTCTTGTTCAACGAGCCAAACAGCTTAAAGAAAATGTTTTTATTCTTGATCCGGATGGGGCTTTAATGTCGACACAAGAATATATGCAGAAATTTGTTGAGGATGTGGGTATTTTAACAGTGGTGCGTGGATTAGCGCCACTAACTATGTGCTTTCTACTGGTGGCACTGTAACTGGGTGTTTGGGGGACATCAATAACTTTCTGGAAAAGGGAAAACTTAAACAAGTTGTTGCAATAGTGAAGTCTTGTTCTCCGAATTGTCTTGGCGATCTAAATGTGACTATGAAAGATCTCTCCGGTATAGGACGTGGGACAGTACATCACAAAGTCCTTGATGTGGGTACTTATGGAAAGGATATCCATGTAGAAGCTGCTATGGTACTTGCTAATGTCTCTGTTTTTACTCCTAAACCATCAGAGCATTACGTTAACATTACAAAGAAAAATGTGGTTAAGGTTTTTCGTAAGGATACGGTTTCATTAGCTTAACATTATTATGTAATGTTTTTTATATTATTGTAATGTGGTTAAGGTTTTTCGTAAGGACACGGTTCCAATGGCTAGTATATGTGTTATATTTTTCAAATTTTAAATCCAATGGATAATATTCCAACTTACCCTATAAATATCATTCATCGTGATTCATTTTCACACATAACTTTACACAACTTCCCCTACAACTCTTTATTATCTGTATTCAACGACTATGGATAACAAAACTAACCAAAGCAATCCCCAACACCCGAGAAACCACCAGTGTCTCCCATTTCTTCTTATCCAACAATTGAAGAGTCTTCTTATCCAACCATTGAAGAGTCAGTTGAAGAACATGAATATCTTACCGAAGGAGGTCTCACTGAGGACGAGCTACATCAACTAGCTAAGGATGAAGAGGCACTCAAAGAAGTGTTAGAAGAAGAAGTGAAGAGGGAAAAAGAAAATGCAATCTATAACAAAAAATTGGAGGAATATTGGAAGGAAGAGCAAGCTCATGATGAGCTATTCAGGATGGAATTTGGGGTGAAATCTGATTCAGAATACGAAACAGATTAAAGCCTTTTCGTATTGTAATTTTAAATTCCGTATTGCATTTTTAATTTTCGTATAATTTCGTATTGTATTTTTAATTTCCGTATGTTTGTATTTTTAATTTTATGAAATAAATTATGTTTGTGTGAAAAAAATTGAAAAGAAAAAAAAATGGTTAGTGGTGGGGCCCGAATGAAGAGGTGAATGTGTGTTATGAGTGAAGGGGTATTTTTAAATGGGAGTGAATTGCTGATGTGACAGCCTGTGGGACCCGTTTTGAACCATCATTAAAAAAAATGGTTAGCCCTACCCTTCTTCATCTTACCTTGACACCAAAGAAAACCCCTCATAAGTTGCTCTAACTCTAACATAAGACCTGATGACATCAAAATAACGTCTATTTTATAGCATCATTTATCCCATGTATTTAATCCATTTTGTATAATTATTGCAAAGAATTGTTACTTAATCATTTATATTTGAGAATTACAGTAATTATGGAATACTTAGTGAAGTTATGCTAAAAGGCACGCATTTTGGAGCATAAACGCAGAGTTTGAGAAAGTCTACTGATCTGACAGCAAACACGCCTTATTATTTTAGACCTATAGGACGTATCCAAGACTTTGACGAATCAAAAGACCATTGTCTGACTTTGAAGAATACGCCATATACACATCAACAATACGTTGTATGTAATACTTTGGTCAACAAAGAAGAACAAGCTGGATTTACCCAATATGCCGTATCCATCAAGATGATACGGCGTATCCGTGCCTATATTTCACAAGAAACCACGAAGACATAAAGACTAATACGCCGTATCCAGAAGCCTCTATACGCCGTATCCAAGGATTATTATACACAAAGATTCTGGAAGATATCAAACGTGGTCCTTACTCTAAGAAATCCTCAATACGCCGTATCCCACATAGATGGATACGGCGTATCGAACCGACTATTGACGACCCAAAACTCAGTTTTAGGTATGCAAGTGAATCCCTAAACCACCAAGTCGACCAAGAGACAATCAGAAGAGCATAGAAGGTCAGAAAAGAGCCTCAGGATCATAGAAAAACTCTTGTAATCTTCGCGCAACCGAATACGCGTTCGATCGAGGTTTCTTTACTTTAATCGTTCATATATCAAACCGTGTGTATTTTTACAATGACTATCGGCTGATACCTTTAGGTATCAGCCATGTTTATGAAGATCTAATGTTTGGTTTGTTTATCCCGATTGCTTAATTTATCGTTGATTGCTGTTTATGTTTATCAATTTACACTCGTTTACGTGCTTAAGTATGCGACCTATCATTAAACTGGGTCTAGTCCTACATATTTAATGCGCTGCAACTTCGGTGTTGTTTGGGCGTAGGCTAAGAGTCCGGGATAGCTCTCCGTATTGCAATTTATATATCTAGAATCATAGGATCACAAATATTGACATATCTTTACCTTTAGTTTAGTGAGCTTAGTTGAGCCATAAGGTGACCTTGGTATCAATGAGTACGTTCTTATTCCATTGTAAGGACTCGGACAGTGGACTACTAGTATATAAAGAGCCGTTAAGCAGTAAGTGGGTAAAGTCTTGATGAGCTAGGATTTAGTAAGAGCACCATTACTTAGATCCTAAGATAGATTATAATCAACATAAGGATTCTTTATGCGAATACGTCTAATTGTGACAGAATTAGCGTGTCTAGGTCTTAGGAAGAAGTACCGCATAAGTCTAGGAATGATATGCCCTTCGAGATAAGACAATCATTGCACTAAATAAATAAACATGCGTTTTATCAGATTATTCATGGTTGATACGTTTTCCTTACATTAGTTCTAGACCGCTTCTCTATTGTTTGCTTGTCTTCTTGTGTGTGTTTATTGCTTTACTTGTCATCAAAACCTTAGGTTAGATACACAAAACCGTGACAGTCTCTCAGGCTGAAACCCCCCTTTGCATTAGTTTTAGGTTTAACTTAGATAACTAAAATACTGATAGAATTAGGATTAACGCTCTCGCTCTTAGTGATCGACACCCTACTTACCACGAAACTTCATCTGACCGGGTACACTGCCCGTTAAAGTGTTGTTTTTAGGTATAGTCGGCATAAAATAAATTATAAAACTTGATACATAAAGTAACACCTACACAACGACACATCAAGACCAGTAGGGAGAATGAAAACCGAAGCCCAATAAATATGCATAGACGCCAAAACTGATTGAATAAGTTACACCCTCCCAGCAAAAGAAAGAGATTTATTTTTCCAATCACTAATTCACCCCTTAACCTTTTCCATTAACTCCTTGCAATCCCGATAAAGAAGACGGGAAGGAACCAAAGAAACACCCAAATACTTAACCGGGAGCTTACCTTCTTCGAATGGGAGAATATTGAGGATATCAAGTTTAATATAATTCAGAACATTGCAAAAATAAGCAGTGCTTTTGGGGAGACTAGGGGTCAGCCCTGAAGCCTCTTTAAACTCCTCCAACGTATCCATAATAACCCTAGCTGAATCCACATCACCATGGGCAAACAAGAAAAGATCATCAGCAAAACAAAGATTAATTAATTTAAGCTTAGAACAATACCGATGATACGTGAAAGACCCAGATACACGAGCCCTTCTATGCAACATAAGAGTAAGAACCTCCATCACCAGCGTGAAAAGATAAAGGGACATCAGATCGCCTTGACGCAAACCCCGTTTACCCTTAAAATACCCATGAAGAGAGCCATTTATAGTTAACGAGAAAGAAAAAGAAGTAACAAATTCCATAATCCACCCATTCATACGAGGGTGGAAACCAAAACCGATCAGCACATCATGAAGGAATTTCCAATCAACCGTATCACAAGCCTTTTGAATGTCAACCTTAAATGCACATCTCGAAGTACCTCTATCCAAGTGATAATTATGCATTAGCTCTTGAGTCAATAAAATATTATCAGAAATGTGTCTCCCAGGAACAAACACCGATTTATTCAAACTAACCAAATCCGCTAAGCTCCCTTTCATCCGATTAGAGATGATCCTGCTTATATATTTATAGAGAATATTGCAACAAGATATAGGACGATAATCATTAATTTTCATAGGAGAAGTGACCTTTGGGATTAAAGCAAGAATCGTATGATTGAGTTCTTTAAGAAGAACTCTATTAGTAAAGAATTCCTTGATCGCTTTGGTCACATTAGTTGCAAGAATTTCCCACGCTTCTTAAAGAAAGTAGTAGTGTACCCATCCAGCCCCGGAGCTTTGTTGTCTCCCATAACAAACATAGCCTCACAAATTTCCTGATCAAAAACATCACGAACCATATAATTAGCAACATTACTAGTAAGCTTATTACAAAAAAGGTTAGTGGAGTTAAGATGAGAAGTGACTCCCTGATGGCCAAGAAATTCTGAGTAATGATCGATGAAATCTAACAAAACCTGATCACCAACCACATTTACACCATTGGTCGTAGTAACACAATCGATACGATTTCTGGTCGCTTGGCTTTTAACCACTTTGTGAAAATAAGCAGTATTAGTGTCACCAAGCTTAAGCCATTCCACTTTAGATTTTTGCATGAGAAAATTTTCTTCCAAAAGGCTAGCATCTTTAAACGCTTGAAGATAAACCGCATCTTCTTCCCAAAGCTCGAGGTTACTAGGATCCAAATCAAGGGCTGTTTGGACCATGTCAAGCTCATGCCGAAGCTTTTTAACAATTTCATAAAGATTCCCGAGGTCATATAGCAGCTTACGGAGCAGTTTCTTGAGCATCTTTAAACGCTTCACAACTTTAAACATCCAAAAGCCACTAACTGAAACATTCCAGCCATTAGCAACAATATCCTTAAATCGATTATTATGAACCAATAAATTAGAGAATTTAAAAGGACGGGGATTAGAAGTAGATTCCATAGGAATCCTCAACACAGCCGGAGAGTGATCCGATATGCGATATGGCTGAAAAACGGCACTAGATCCCACAAAAGACGAGTAGAAATCAAGATTAGCCATGATACAGTCAATATTCTTAAGAGTGCCATGCTCACCCTTAGGATTTTGATTCCATGTAAGCCGAAGGTCCGTGCTATTAACATCCGACACCTCGATAGCCTCAACACAATCTTGAAAATCACGCATACCCGTGTCAATGTAAGATGGACCAGTAGATTTATCGTCAGCACTAAGCGAGACATTAAAGTCCCCTAAAATACACCAAGGTCTATTTCGAATGTAGTTTTTATGAGTAGCAAGGTTATTCCACAGATAACGCATTTAGAGATATCGATTATGAGCATAAACGAAAGAGCAAAACAACTCTTTCTTCTCAGCTTTGAAGTATACACAAACATGCATCACTTGAGCATCAAAAGAAACCACCACAACATTGAAAATATCCGAGTTTCACCCTAAGATGATACGAGATCCATTAGAGCACATTAACCCATTAGAAGTACATTGCCATTGTTTAAACACTTTAGAACACAATCGCTGCAGATTTGAACTAGCTACGTGGGATTCAAGGATAACACACACACAAGTTATTATCAAAGATTACTTGACGAACCTCGTTCATTCCCCTTATATTCCACGAAGCTAAGCTAAACATCTTGAACCTGATTAGAAGGAGTGCTTGCCCCTTTATTTTGCTTTGCATGACGACCATTATCCTCAATGTAAACTTCTTTCACCTCCTCGTCATCATCATCCAACACGTCTTTCAAAGAATCCTTAGCAGCCATATTCAAACAGAATGTTTTCACATGAGGGGGGTGTCATCCGTATCCAGAACCTTGTCTTTTTCCATTAAAGATTCAAAAGAATTACGAAGCGAAACAATATTAATATCGTCTTCTGGTTGCATAGTAGGCTGGTTATCTTTTCTTACGGAAGAATCAGAATTAGAAGTTGTTGCTTTGTCATTGTTGTTAGTAGGGGGTTTTTGAGCCTCACGATAGACCAACTTAGGTTTAGGCTTAGTTAAATGAATACCAGCCACTTGTTTAGCCTTCCCATCCTGCTTACCTTTACCATTCTTTCGCTTAACCTGAGTAAAACCATCCGCGTCTTCAACAAGAGTAGAATCCACAACCTTAACATTTTTAGGGCATTCGGCGTCCCTATGATCAAATATCTTACACGACTCACAACCAGGGGGGGAGGTTGCCATTCGTATTCGACTTTCATCGTCCCATTAGGAAAGGGATGGCAACCACAAGTTATTACCCCCGAATTGGTGAGGAATGGTGGATTGCTTAGTAGTGGGTAATGACTAACTAATCAACCACCATTAATAATCACCTTTGTTATTCCTTACCCTTTAATACCATTAACCAAGCACACCCTAAGAACTTGCTAACCCAAGAGCACAAGGTGCGGTGTCAAGTTGTAGGTATAAGTTAAGGTTGAGTACATGTAATCAATGTTTCATAGTCAAAACCGTTTTTCCCTCGTTTTTGGCAGTTTATTGCGGTTTTTTTTGGGTTACATCGGAAGAATCGTCAAACCAATTCATCGGTTGAATCCAGTTTCAAAACATTACATATAAAAGCATCATACTTATATAAATGTACAAATATCAACCTTGAACTTTAAAAGAATACCAAAATCACATATGTAGTTTCATATTTCTATTGTACGAGTACATGATTGAGTAAATGTAGCAGTTAATGATGGGGCATGTAGTGACGTGGCAAGTATACATAGTTGACATAAGCTTTTGTTTGTTTTATACGATGTTTGGTCGCTACTATATGAACTTAACCTTATAAGTTATAGGAAAAAGTATTGCCGCGTTATCATTTTGCGTATAACACAAATCTTAAACAAACAAATACACGATAAATCATTAGATAATAAAAGAAAGAAAATAAAAAAATATATGCATATGTGCCGTGCGCTATGATAATGGCATAAAAACCTACTCCTTCCATTCCAGATTTTAAAAGAAAATTATAATTTCTATTTTCATTTTGAAATATCGCAAAATAATACGGAGTAGTTCTTTTTCTCATCCAATAAAAACAAGTTTAATTAAAATGATAATATTTGGTCGGTCTTATTTTTCTTGAATTTCGTGCTTCTTATAGTTGGACAATAATTTACAGAGAGAATATTACAAAAGAGATGAGATCCTCAAAAACAAGGGCAAAAAAAAAACAAATGGGTTAATCCTAACCACTCATTTTTTCATCATCCACTTTTCCACTTTTTTCTTAAAACTCAAATATCTAGCAAACGATAAATCGTTAAACGAAAAAAAATACACCATCGCGACGAGTATTTTTTTATCTTTCTATAGAGGGGCACTTATATATACTTTCGACGAACTTTTTTCGAATTTTTTTTTTCAATCACGTCAGAAAAAATCTCATGGGATTTTTTGAAATCACATGAGATTGTGATACAAATCTCATGTGATTTTTTCAGACGTGATTGAAAAAAAAATCGAAAAAAGAGTTCTTCGAAAATATATATATAAGTGCCCTCTATAGAAAGATAAAAAATTACTCGTTGCGATACTTTCGACGAACTTTTTTTTCGTTTTTTTTTCAATCACGTCTGAAAAAATCACATGAGATTTGTATCACAATCTCATGTGATTTTATGAAATCACATGTGATTTGTGATACAAATCTCATGTGATTTTTTCAGACGTGATTTTTTCAGATGTGATTTTTCGACGAACTCTTTTTTCGAATTATTTTTTTTCAATCACGTCTTAAAAAATCACATGAAATTTGTATCACAAATCACATGTGATTTTGTGAAATCACATGAGATTGTGATACAAATCTCATGTGATTTTTTCAGACGTGATTGAAAAAAAAATCGAAAAAAGAGTTCTTCGAAAATATATATATAAGTGCCCTCTATAGAAAGATAAAAAATTACTCGTTGCGATACTTTCGACGAACTTTTTTTCCGTTTTTTTTTCAATCACGTCTGAAAAAATCACATGAGATTTGTATCACAATCTCATGTGATTTCAAAAAATCCCATGAGATTTTTTCTGACGTGATTGAAAAAAAAAATTCGAAAAAAATTCGTCGAAAGTATATAGAAGTGCCCCTCTATAGAAAGATGATTTAATTCTCGTCGCGATGGTATTTTCGTTTTGCGTAACGATTAACGGTTTGTGAGATATTTAATTTTTAAAAAATATGGTGAAAGTGGGTTTTTTAATTAAATTAAAATAAGAATTAATCTAAATCATTAGATGAAAATAAAATGGATGGATAAGATGAAGCGGTTTGTTCTTTTTTTGACCATGTTCCTTATGGAACTTTTGGTATCATGGTTTGGAGCAAGTTGCTTTAAAAGTTAGGTCAAAGTTGCTAAAAGAGCTCGGTACGGTGGCTTATGGTGCTGTAGCCAAAAAGTTGCTGGCACGTCAACAAAAACTTTTATGGCATCAAAATTTCTTTGACATCACATTTTGTGTCGTATTTTTTGACATCATAAAATGTGGTGCCGTTGGCCTTTTTTTTAATTACATAAAACTAGACGAATACCCGTGCACGCACGGAAAATCCCTAGCGGCCGATAATTAAAGATATGCAATATTGTGGTACGTTTTTCATGTAACGTTCAAACATAATACGTGAAGATATCAAAATGTTGTGACATGCGATAATTCACGTAAAATAATAATTTTTGTCATGTATAAAAGAAATATAACAACCCGTTATAACATCAAGCTCATGAAGACCAATGAATTTTTAACCTTCATCGCATTTAAAGCAAAATGAAATTTATATTGACCAGATGGTATTTCATCAAGTGGATCCCCAAAAGACTTTAATATATGTCAAAAATATTACTCTTAAATATAATGATTCACAATTAAGGAAAATTAGTGAATAAAATCTATTTAGATACGCTTGTTATTCATACTATTATGATTAACTATAGAAAGAACATGTAATAAAAGTTTCATAATTGAGTTTTCTAATAAAAAGGTTAACTGTGTTTTTAATGTACTTAACCACATCTTTGTCATACAAAAATTACAAATTCTAAGAAAATTGCATTGAAACCGTTTCATCAATGCATGTCTTTTTCTTTTCAAGGAGTATAGATAAAACATGAGGGACTAATAAGGTTTAAAAAATATTTTTTTTATTAAGGTTGTCTTCTTCCCTACGTCTTCTTCCCAAACATAAACTTACACACACAACAAACACAAAAAAAGAAAAAAAATCCAACCGTGTGGGCTGGTATTTACCAGCCGAGCAACTATGGCGCGAGTGGGGGTGTGGTGCGCCAAAGGAAAGGAAGGGCTGATACCATGGCGCCAGGCTTAACAACCATGCTACCGAGCCCTCTAAGAGCAAAAGGTATAATGAGGAGCTCTAGCTCTTCATTTGGGTCCAACTGAATGTCACATCATCTCAACACTCATACTTCCCTCACTCATTACAAGTTTCAACCTCTTCATTTGGGCCCACCTACCCCAAATTTTATTTTCTTTTTTATTTTCTCAAACAAACTAAATTCAATTCATATAAATAAAAATACAAAATACAATACGATAATAAAAAAAAACATACGAAATTTAAAAACCAATGCAAAAATTAAATACATCAAATTATAAATAAAGTAATTATGTTGTTTGTACCAAACATGCTTAATGATATTTCGTTGAAGCTTTGCGTGTGTTTGTTTATCACGGAGTTCTTTGGATATCTTCCGTTGCATTGCGCATCGCTCGATCCATGTCCGTAATATATTTGGTTGCGGACAAATATAAATACAGCTCATTTCAGATATCGCAAACTTTTGATCTTTCAAAATCATGTTATGCAATATAATGCACGTGTACATGACTCTGCGTAGCTTGTTGACAGTCCATTGACGCGCTGGTTGACATATAATATGCCAACGTCCTTGGAGGACCTCAAAATCTCTTTCAACGTCTTTTCGAGCACTTTTTTGTTTCCGTTTAAATAATGCATTTTTCTCTGAATGAAAATGATTTGGCAAAAGATGACCACTGTGGGTAAATCACGTCGGCCAAATAATACTCTTGTTGAAATGTAACTTCGTTTACTTCAAACGGAGCCATGGGGGCGATGTCATCAAAAAGGTCGTCAAATACCGAAGAATTATTCAAAACGGTTATATCGTTATTCGCACCTGCTACCCTAAAAAACGCAAGACAAATCCAGAAATCGTATGACGCAACGGCTTCAAGCATTATAGTTGGGTATTTTTGATCACCTCTCGCAAATTGCCCGTGTCATTCTTTCGGAAAAATTTTCCATTCACAATGCATACAGTCAATGCTTCGAAGCATTCCTGAAAACCCATGAATCATGTTATGTGCGTTGTATAACTTTTCAATGTCATTAAAGTCAGGTTTTCTTAAAAACTCGGGCATAAACAATTCGATAACGCACATATTAAAATTATCTAGACAATCGCGTGTGCAATGGTCCCCCATTTGTAAATATTCATCAAATGCATAAGGTGTTATGTCATATGCCAATTGGCGTATGACGGATGTGCATTTCATAATAACACTAAAACTCGGTTGACCGTAGCATCGGGTCGGACTCTAAAGAAATCTAAATGCGGGGGAAGAGGATCAATAGTTTGAATATAAGTTTCAATACCTTCGACTATTTCTAAAATACTTTACGGCTCATACGATTCCGACGTCTAAAATATGACGCCGGATAGTTTGGGTTATCACCAAAGAAGTAAGCCATCAAACGTTCTTCAGCAACATCACGTTCACGGTAGATGAATTACGACCGTTTGAACTTTTGGCTTCTTGTTCTTGCAACAATTGCTCATACCGAAGTTGTTGCATAATCATCTCCATGTCATCTATATCATCAAGATCGGACTTACTAGCGATTGAATCATTCATGTTTATTCGTTAAGATGAAGTGTTTTGAAAGAGTAGTTTTGTAAGAGTTTGTTAAAGTGAGGTAATATTTATAGTGTAAAAGTGAGTTTAATTTTAAAAAATATCTTAAATGAAAAAATAGCTGTAGCCAAACGAATACTGCAACAACACATTTGTCCTTTTCCTCCTCACTTTCCCGGCGAGCATCCTTTTAGCGAGTCAACTTGGTGTAGTGGCAAGATGTGACGAGCTGCTACCTCGAATATAGCGAGCAAGCTCGTCACCACACCTTTATCTAGTTTAACAAAATTGGTAAATATCATCATTTCCATTCAAATGTAACCTTATTACACATGATTAAGTAAAGCGTTGTAAATAACGAATGTAATTATGACAAATGAGCTTATGTCTTTATGCAGTCTATCTAAATCTGCATCATCACATATTCGCCGCTATGATACGGTCTTTCTCAAACTTTGAAAGATTTTTTCTCAGACAATTGATATACAACAAATCTATCATCATCACTTGTCGAACGCAAGAATATTTAAACATAAAACATTTTTATAACTACCATACAGAGAAGGTGCATACAGAACGAACACATTATTTATCAACAATTTTTTAAAACTACGACGGACATGAAACATATCCATAACTAAACACGCTTTTCTTTTTTTCAACGATATTCAAAAGACGCGCAACAATGATCGCGTAGTACTAACTAATAGAGCAAGAAACTAATCCTCAAAAAACATTGAGTTTTCTTGATACAGTCTTAAGCAAATAAGCAACAAACCTTAAAATTATATCGAACATCCTAACGTTTTTTTGAAAAACACCTGCACGGGGAATTGCATACCAAAAACCAATCCCGTTTATAAAATTTTCATTCGACATGATCATAAGCACTCCTACATAAAAAAAACAATAAAAAAACCTGCATAAATATAATTTTAAACACCAAAGGCCACACTTAAAGGACAATTTTGTTTGGAAAAAAAACCTCAATTAATTATTAGTACGTCCAAAACAATCATTCACACGTGAAAATTCAAACAACATTTATCTTTCTGTAGCATTTTGACTCATGTATTACGGCTTCACAATCGTTTCCTGCCACGGAAAACTTACATGCCACCGGAATATCATGTTGGCTGCAAAAAAACACGATCGTATCTAACGTCGTCTGATTTTTTGCCACGCCAAAACGACGACCCACTGGAGGACCAAGCCATCACGGCCAACCAAATACCGTTGAAAATAGACCTGCAAAAACCCACGTCTCCTAAACATCCAATCTTAAATGTTGCAACAGAAACCCAAAACGAGATCGTTTTTTACAACCATGGAATGAATGCTTTATTTATATTCCAAGTTGCAAAGCTGGTTCGGTTCGGCTCAGATATTATGTAGGCTGCAAAACCCGGTGACATTCATACTGGCTAACGAAAACGGTGGCAATTTTTGCCATCCTGTTTTCCACACAACCAAACATGCAATTCACCGAATGACCAAATCATCACAGCCAAGGAATCATCATCACAACTTGATCCACAAAACACACAAAAACAATAACCAACATAATTTTTTCAAGATAACGCATGCACATTTTATATTCTATACGTGTTTTGAATAACCAAGAACTCACTTAACCAGGTAATACAAATACATGACATAACCACTAACAACAAAATGAACCAAAAACATAAAAAGGAAAACCAAATAAATCTTGAACTACAACATGCAACAACCACATCCAAATCAGATATGCAAATGGCTGAAAAAAATACAACATGCACAAACTTTACCTAACAACCAAAACTCAACAAAAATCCAAAGACTTCAAAACACGTTCTCGGCATCACGGCTAACCCTTATGATAGACAAATCATAATGCCGTAATCTACACCTACTCCCGACCAAAATCCCTTAAACAATTACTACTTTAAACAACTAAACGAAAAAACCCACAAAAATAAATGCAGCAAACAAATTAAAAAAATCACTTACATGCAACAAACGATTGGCGATTTAAGGTTGCCGTTGCAAATCAGATTACCCTATACGTGTGTGTTAGTCTTTCATCGTGTGTGTAGGGTTTTTATTTTGTTTGTGTGTGTGTGATGTGTGTATGTGTGTGTGTGTGTGTGTGTGTGTCCGGTCATTTTTGGGTGCGCTATATAGCACCCCACCAAACGACGTCATTTGACCGGTCCACACTCTAGCCCAGCCCAACAAAGTACCAAGCAACGTCGTTTTTGCCCGTTTAAAATGATGTCGTTTACTTCACTGTTATATATAAGGGTAATTGGTTTCCAATGTAGGCAATAAAATAACATAATTTCATTGCAATGAAAAGTAAACAAGTAAAGAAACTAAATTTAGTGCATTACTATTCATTTTTTTAAAAGTCATTACTTACGTTAATACTTTGATATTTGATATAAAAATAAAAACTAATTTATATAAAGAATTTTTTTAATAAGTTTCTCATCAACACAATCAAAATTAACTTAATATTGCATGTTCTAATTAACTTGTATGGTTTACATTTAATGCAAGATTCAGTTCAACAATAGCGGCATGGTTTTGAACTTTTATAAGTACAAGGTTTGTAACCCGCGCTCTGCTGCGGAGCGCGGGTGTTCGTTAAGGATGAATGTGGCTCGGTGGGGTGTTTCGCTGTAGCGGGTTTTGCCTACGTTTAAGGTCACTATTTTTTCCTTTCTAGTATCATTACATGATCTTGTAAGCTTTAAATGAGCTCATGGTTTCACATATATTTTCTTTACGCTACACAAATAATATCACAGTAACCTATAATTTTGTAAGTCCTCTAATCATTGCATAACGAAAATTTGTTCCAGCCATACATTAGAGTAAACATTGAATACAGTTTTGTACAAATGATAGAAACGTAACATACATGAAATAGCAAGCTAACTTGAGTGCAAGCCTCTATTCCAGTTAGATAGGCTGGAGTACTTTGCTTCAGACCTGGAAAAAGAATTAAAGTATAAATAGCACCCCGATAAGAGAAAGACATTTTAACATCGTAAAAACTCAACGCATTACCTATGGGTAAAACCTACTAAACTACCTTAAGCAAAAAGAGCACACTTGGTCTTTTGAAGTTATTTGTCCACGTTCCCTCCGTGTGTAACTCTGATCATACCGAATAATAAAATAAACTATGGGTTTTGTATATTTAAGTGTTTATTGTTTAACATATTGGATCTTCTTTGATCGAGTTTCTGGAATCATAAAGGTCACTTTAAAACCAACCTCATACAATATCAACCCGTATATGTCTTTGACCTCTCCGACCATCCCATTTTTTCATCTCTAGTGTTACAAAAAAAGTCGTTCAAAATACACTGTACCTTGGATACATGAAGCCTGTTGGTTCAGCTCCGTCTATGAGTTCTTTCACCATACTTGGATGGTATTCAAGAATCTCTCTATAAATGAGTTCTCGGACATCTTTCATTGTAATTCTTCTTCTTCTTTGTTCAAACTCAAATTCCATCTTTGTAACAGGCTGACCAGAAGGCAACATGACGATCTTTTGGCTCGAATGCAAGCATTCTTTCTAATAAACGAAGAGCAAAAGGATTTGCATTTGGAAACTTCTGCGAAAAAGGGATGGATTTTTTCTTCCTCATGATGCTTAAGTATCTCCTCGCCTTCTCATCTGTTATATGATTATGTTAAATCAATGTTAATACGCAAAATGAAAAGAAAAAAATGCAGATAGCTTTTGTAGGTGTTTGGATTATAAATTTATGGTAGCACTTATGTCACATATACATAGTAGTAATACTTAGATAATTATCTATAAAAAAGTGGGTGTTTGTATGTCCTATCGTTTGATGTTGTAATGTAACATGTTAAATAAATCGGCAAATCCGATTAAAATAAAAAGAGGGGCATATATGGTTGTAAAAAAATGTTGTTATTGAAATAGAGATGCTGAGAAACAGGACTTTTATATCTAAACTTTTAGCTTTCCAAAAAATTAAATGCAGCTTCATGTTGATAATATCAGAGATAGTACACACATCCAAACACCTCTAAATGATTAGTTTTCTTAATTGTTAATACGATCACGAAATCGCAGCGATCCGATAATCACTTCCAAAACTACGATCCCAATTCACAAACACCCTCTTAATCCAATAAACAAAACAATACTAAATACAAAATCTAAGAAAATCACTTAACCACTAAAAAATTAGAATTATCTAAAACTAACCCAACTACATCATTAAAAAGACACAAACTTTATCTTCAATTCCATAAAAAACAACAATTAAACAAAATCTAGATAAAATAAAACTTAATAAGTTAAATGGGTTACTTACGGAAATAGAATTGACTGTTTTTTTTGCAAATAACTGATATGGTTTTACTACAATACAATGGATAAAGTGACTGTATTTGAGGCACATATAAATTATATTCGGTGTGTGGTTGTCTACCCGACCCTCCCATATGTATTGTCATCATCTGATGACATGTTGATAAAGCTTTAGGATTGGGAGAAGAGCTAGCTTTGTAGTCAAATTTTTTAAGGGCATTCCCACTATATGATGCAAGTGATGTGTTTCGATGGGTGAAAGGAAGAAAATCCGTTGAGGAAATCATACCTGGACATTAATGTTTGCACCTTTGAATGTTTCATAGAATTTGTCATCTTTTCCTCCGTGTTTAACGTTCACAGAAAATAGTATCTGTTGATAAGAAAGCCGTATTAGTGTTTCAAAATTAAGACAATTACTAAAATCAGCTTAGAATTTAAGCATACACAATAGCATAAAATCAAACAAAGTCAAATAAATGTCTATATAGTGCATTTTCCCAATCTATACATTTGTTGACATGGTCTACTACTTGGCTTTTCAGAAGAGTGTTGCACCATACGTAGCCAAACACCCCGTAAAACTAAAATCTTGCAGAAAAATGTTGAAGTGGCCATACCTTAGTTTCAGTGGTGGCAGCTACTTCTGCCGTCTTTTCTTCTTTGTTGATTGGCTCTACTTGGCTTATCCACCATACCTGTAAAAAGAAACCGCCATTTAAAAACCTATACTTGAAACAATTTAGTAAAAAAAAGGCTCCAACCCTTTATATAAGTTTTTATGGTATTATTAGTATTGAGGAAGCATAGAAGAGTTGTAGAAAGCCGAGTTACCTCATCTTGCGGAGAACGATGGACATCTCCTCTCTCTTCTTTGCCCTCTTGTGAGTACCCAACTTTCATTTGGCAAGTTTGAGAGCACGTTTGTCCTTTCCAACCTTCAGAAGCTTAGTAATTCTCCTCTTATAGGGAGAAAATCCAACAACTTCTCTGATAAGACTTCTCACAGAGTGCACTCTCTTACTTGTTTTCTGCAAAGAGAGCACCATTAAATTTTACGGTCAAGCTTCAAATTTAGATGTGCTTTTAAATTTGCCAAAAAAGGCATCACACAGATGATCACTTACCACTTTCATGTCAGAAGGACATGGTGCTAATTCCTTCTTGGTGACAATATGTCCTTTGTTTAGACCCACAAAGAGTCATGCGTTTGGCTGTTTTGGAGCCATTGTCTAAAACAAAACCAATATGCATATCAGTATAAACCAATAATACACGTTGCAAGAAATGACCCACCAAACATTTACAGGTGTAATCAATCCTCAGCACCAAAAGTGTGCATCCTAACACCAATCGTATTAAAAGATACAAACAATTAGACTCGTCGCTCGTATAACAGTAAGTTCACTCTTGTTCTGATTGCATAACTATCGACACAACTATTCAAACACGTGGACCATGCTTAATTACTGATACACTTTTGACAATTTGTTAAGTTTCAATTTTGATATAAATTCCCTACATTTAACCAAGTAAATTTATATCACCAACATCAATTACAATGTGTGCTCTTCTATTCCTATAGTCCTCAACCATTTTACATTTTTACCTTAAAAACTGCCTCATTTGCATCAATTAAAAATTGAGGAGAGTTGCGGTATTTGAGACAATGAATGAATAACATACACAGCCAAACATTGGGGAGTGTATGTCTCGGAAGTCGGCTTGGGTTGGCTTGGTGAACAAACTCCAAGCCCGGTTATCTAAATGGAAGGTTAAAACCCTTTCCATAGGCGGCAGATTGACCCTTCTTAAATCCGTTCTTGAGGTCTCTCCAATTTATTATATGTCAATCTTTAAGGTTCCAAAAGGCGTATTGAAGACTATGGAATCTATCCGTAGTAAGTTCTTCAACGGTGTTGATTCTTCGGATAGAAAGATTTCGTGGGTAGCTTGGGACAATGTCTTAGCGTCCAAACTGAACGGTGGTCTTGGTGTCTCAAGTTTCTTCGCGTTGAATCGTGCTCTTTTGTTGAAGTGGGTGTGGCGCTTCATTTCTGGCGATGGCTCTTTATGGTGTAAAGTTATTCAAGCGATTTATGGCTCAAAGTTTGATCTTCATGTGACCGATCAACCCTCGATTTGGTGCTCTATTTTACGTGAAGTAAAATCTTTGAAAGATTCTGGTTTTGATTTTTCTTCGCATTGTAAGAAGCGGATTGGGGACGGGTCTTGTACTAGTTTTTGGTATGATATATGGTTAGCTGATGCCCCTCTTTGTGTTCAGTTTCCCCGTTTGTTTGCTCTCGAATTGGATAAGGAGATTGTGGTGGCTAATAAAATGGGAGCTTCTTCGGTCTCAGCTTCTTTTCGCCGGGACGTGCGTGATGGAGCTGAGCGGCAGCAGTGGGATGACCTTTCTTCAATTATGAACTCGGTTGTCCTCTCGTCTTCCAAAGATAGGTGGACTTGTGATTTGTCGGGAGATGGAGAGTTCAAGGTTAAAGTCATCAGAAACTTTATTGATGACTTGTTTCTCCCTTCGTCGGATGTTGCAACGAGATGGGTAAAATTCATTCCCATTAAAGTTAATGTTTTTTCTTGGCGTGCTCGTCGTGATAGGTTACCTACTAGAGTCAATCTTAGCCGTAGAGGTGTTTTGTTGGATTCCCATCTGTGTCCTCTTTGTAATGCTGCTATGGAGGATGTTCAGCATGTTTTCTTTCGATGTGACGTGGCTCGGGTTGTTCTTCGTAAAATTTGTCGTTGGTGGGATTTGGATTGGCAGGAGATTTGTTCTTTCTCGGATTGGGATGCTTGGTTCTTATCCTTTCGACTTTCTTCCCGTCTCAAGTCTATTTTAGAAGGTGTTTTTTATGTTGCTTGGTGGCGGATTTGGAGGCTTCGAAATCAGTTGGTCTTTGACGCTTCGCCTCCTAATCGTTCGACGATTTTTGATGACATTGTTTCTTGGTCCTTTTTATGGTGTTCTAGTAGATGTAATAGGGTTTTTTCTTGGGAGTATTGGTTAAAAAACCCCTATCTTATTTCTTTGTAATGTCTTTCTAGCTCCTTGCTAGTTTTTTTTAATAAAGTTGCCGTTCAAAAAAAAAAAAAAACCGTCCCAAAAAAAGAAAATATTCGGGAAAAAATTAACCCGTCCCAACGCAAAAAAAATTTTCCCGAATCGTAAAAAAAAAGAAATATCTAGGAAAAAATTAGCCAAAAAAATAACCTAAAATCTGGCCCAAAGTAAAAAATAAATAAATAGAAAACGGACCCTCACCTTTTAACTATTTACGATTTTCTTACACAAAAATTCCCGTAAAAAAATTTACAAAACCGTCCCAAAAAAAGAAAATATTAAAAATTAGCCCCGCCATAACGCATCGCCCAAAAAAAACCCCCCGAAACGTAAAAAAAAAATATTCAGGAAAAAATTAGCTCCGCCGCAACGCGCGGGTTCTTTTGCTTGTTATATATATTCATGGTCGTCCTTATTACGTCGTGAATTTTGAAAACAAAATAAATTTATACAACCTGTGTGTTACACGGGTTATGAGCTAGTATTTACCTGAAATCAAGTTTATAGTGCACAAGTACACTGCATTTAAAGCATGTGTTGAGGAATATAGAATTATGATGTTTAAGTTTGAGAAATATGGAATTGCCCCTAAGTAAAATGACTAAAAAAATTGCTTACTTCAATATGAATACAATTAGGGGTGGCAATTTTTGACTCGACCTGAAACCAACACGAAAATTAACATGTGCGGGTCGAGTCTAAATAAATTTTAGGCCGGGTTTGGGTCAACCCATCTAACCCGTTTATTAAACAAGTCAAGTTCGGGTTGAGAATAAATTAAGTGGGTCGACCCGCCAACCCGTTTTATATTTTTTTTCTTAAACTAAAATTATTTATGTTTTGTTATACGGGTAAATGGGTTAAACGGGTCGACCCGCAAACCCGTTTAACGCGTGTAATATGCCACACAACTTTATATTTTCTTAAGACAACAACTTTCCCGCGCATAGATTTCACTCGATCTACCCTTTTAACACACAAGTAAAAATATTCAATAAACACCAATTTTATCACTTGTTAAAATTTGGTTATAAATAATAGTGAAATATGTGTCACAAACTAATAGATCTATAAAATAAATGCTTTTTACAACTGTCTTCATCTGCAAGAAACAACTCGTTCTACAAACTAATATCAAAATAACAACAAACTTTACAAAAAGAGAAAGGTCTAAATCGTTTAAATCTAGACCCGTAAAAAAAAGATTTAAAAAAAAGAAAAATAGATAAGTTTGACATGTGGTTACTGATTTGTAAAAAGAAAGAGGCGTGAATAGAGAAGAATAGTTAGGTTTAGGGTTGTGTAGGTTATTACTACTAGTAGTTTATATATTAGGGCTTGTGTAGCTTTTATTGTGAATGTGTTCTTCTCTCAATCTGTGTGCATGCTTCTCATTGGTTAAGGTAATGTGTGGGTGTGATTGTTTGAATGTATGAGATAGATGGTTGATCTAAATGCACGAGGTGAACATTCGGATTGCCAACATGGCAAATATCTGATCGTTGATCTTATTAGAGCAAGATTTAATGAGTGTTGGGTGAGAAGATAATAAAGAGGTTTGGTGAGAAGATATTAACATAATAAATGTTGCTATGTTACCATTTGAAATCATCAAGATGAAAGTGGCGAGAGTTTTTTATATATATATATATATATCATTTAATACAAAATTTGGAATGGTAATTACAGCATCTTATTTCATGTTATGTTGGCTAATGTGCTGCTCTCATGGATTTAATGTTAATTAGTGTTAAACATAGGGGTATCGGATAAGTGTGTAATAGTTGCCGTCGCGTAAGCTCTCTACCTAAAAGGGGTCACAATCTTATTAGTTTTGCATATGAACACGTATAATTTGGATTGTTAGCGTGGCTAAGTTTAAACCATTGGATTTTGGAGTGTTGGGTGAGAAGATTATAAAGAGGTTTGAAGAGAGTTGTTGAACCATTGACGATCACTGCATAACTTGTTAAAATTTGGTTATAAATAATAGTGAAATATGTTGCAGTTGAGAGTGGTTGCTTGTTTAGGTGTCACAAACTTATAGATCTAAAAAATAAATGTTTTTTACAAATGTTTTCATTTGCATGGCACAAATCGTTTTAGTTACATAGGAGTATTTTGGCAAAGCTACTATCAAAATAACAACAAATTTAACAAAAAGCGAAATGTCCAAATCGTTTAGATCTAAGACAAATAGACTTTAAAAAATAAAAAGATCAAAATATAAAATGCAAAGTAATGAGTTGGTTGTGCCGTTGTAAGATTTTTTAGACTTTTTGAGGTTATTAAATAGTACTGAAATTAGTAGGGGTGTTGATCGGTTCGGTTCTCGGGTTGTTCGGTTAATTCGGTTAAAAATTTTTTGGGGTCAAACTGAAAACCGAACCGAACCGAAAACCGAAGTTGAATTCGGTTCGGTTCTCGGTTTGACCCGAACAACCCGAATTTCACAATTTATTTTTAAAAAAAATTAATAATTACATAAGTGTTTAAAAAAAAATTATTTCAAGCATAAAAAGTGTTTTTTATATTAGGATAAAAGTTTATTTGTATTTAGAGTTAAGTACATTTTTTGTCCTTGTGGTTTGGTGCGATTTCACTTTTGGTCCAAAATTCAAAAATGTTTGGTTTTGGTCCAAAAACATAGTTTCGGTCCATTTTTAGTCCAATCCCGTGAATTTGCACTAAAATTTTTGGACTAAAAGTGAAACAAAACTATGTCTTTTGAACCAAAAGTGTAACGAAACTATGTGTTGATTGTTTGGTATCGTTTTTTGCAGCGAAGATTTTAATTGTTTAATTGTTGTTCAACTGAATCTTTTAGGGATGAATGCGAACAGACCCAACAAACACTTTAATATATGTTTAAATTGTAGCTATTGTTAGAGCTTTGTGAATTATAGTTTGTATGCTTAGGGTTGTATATTTCCTTAACCTTATTGTATTGACTGTTTTGGAACCTTTTTTGTGAATTTAGATTAGAAAAATAACTAGGCAAATGTGGTCTTCTAAAGTACAATAACAGTAATGGTAGCCGAAACAGATACCCAAATGGGCGCCCACGAAGTGCATGATGGAGGTTACGGAGCATGGCAATGGATTAAGAGTCAAGAAGCAACTAAGTGGTATGTCAGTGACGGAGTACTTAGGGAAGAACATTGAAAGCCCGATATGAAGATAATGCATTAACGTACGATAACCAACATACATCATCTTGTTACCACTCGACACTCACCAGTATCTTTTTTTTCTATTTTTATAACTTTGCAAGGTAAATCCTTCTACAATTTTTTTAAGCTATCTAATAATTGTTTTGGGTTCAGCTTAATTTTATTCTATAGACACTCTACAACGTGTTGATATTCTAACAATTGTGCTCTAACAAAGTTACTTTAATGAAGATTGGGTAAATATTATTTGAGAGACCGATGGTCGAGATTACGCTTTTCATAAAACACTTATCTTCTTTCCAAAGTCGATAGGCCTTTATTAGATTGCACACAACACCAAAACTGATTGGAGTCAAGGTGCTTCTTGGATTGCAATTTAAAGGCACTTATATAAGCAGTCCCAAACACCCCTGCTCGAATTTAATACTGTAATATTGTAATTTTAACATTGTGGATTTTCCATAATTTGGCAACCATTAGCTGATACCAACAGGGAAGGGCCTCCTTATTAATTTTTGTTATGCGACTTTAATGCGAGTAAATATTTTTATTTTTATTGCTGCATAATGTTGTGATCATGTCAACAATTGTTGAGGAAACACCAGGTGCCAAAAGGTGAAGTACATAGAAAACTTTTAACCTTATCACAACTCTATACACAAACTTCTCCTAATTCAACCTACACTTCCATTCAAGCATTAAACCTGCACACATGACTGAAACATATGTAAGTGCTCATAAAGGATCTGAGGTAGCTATTAAGGCTATCTTTTGAGCTTCATACACTCAACAGTTATGATAAAACTACTTGTCATTTTGAGGATATAATTTAGAAGACGTATATAGATGATTAGTAAGTTAGCTATGATTAAAAAGCAATATTGTTTCGGCTTTAATCCAAATATTCAAAACAAGAATCTTATAATGTATTGTGCATTAATAGTTTTTACTTTGGGCAACTTTCAATTCGACCCATTTGACCCGATGAAGATAGAGCTCAGCCCGTTACAAAAGTAAATGCACCGAAATTTCCACATTGAGATATAACCCAGCAGTGCAACTAAGTGGAGACTTAACAAACACAAGAATAATGTCCACTATATATAAACTTTTAAACTATAAGAGATAAAAGATTGGACTATATGACAAAGGCATATTGTAAACAAAATAACAAAAAGCAGCATGTCTTAGTTAATGTAACTTATATCAATTCTTGGGGAAATTGTGATCACTTATGCAAGGCAGGCAAGCATCTTATATAATTTGCATACCAAAACGAAAAACAAATATAGGCAACTGTGTGTTTAACAAGTCCATGTCAATGTTTTATACTTACCCCACCCTATATTATGAATATAATATGGAAGAAAAATGGTTGATTGTGAATGCTGGCCAGTTAAAAACTGATAAATATGAGCCAGATTTAGCCTAATATTTTATTTTTTTTTCCATTATAGGAAAAGAGTCGAGTAGACCCGCTAAATTCTGTTTTGGAAGTGAGCTTTAGGTGGTAACATGGTCAGGTTAGGTAATGGATTATCTATAGAGATGTAGCATTAACTAGAGTTATAAACAATAAAATTGCATCGACTTAAGAAAACATTAACATTACGCCCTAAACACTTACGAACATCCTATGAGCAACACACATGTATGAAGTTATATGATGCTTCACGTAAGTAAAAGTTCAACTTTGTCCCCAAAAAACAAGCCCGGTGCAAATCGCACGGGTATAACTCCCATCGTTTTTATTAATTTTTAGTTTTGTTATTTTTAATGTTTCGAAAACCGCTGCTTTGCGTGGGTACCGTTCTAGTCCTACAAAACTTAAACAAGCATGTATGGATCAGATTCTTCTTCGGGAAGTCAATGGCCATTGCTGTGATTGTTTTTCATGTTTAACTATAGCTACTTATTCAAAGATAGTATTGTTGTCAAGCACGATAAGTCTAGGTCTCGTTATCTCCCTTTTCTCACTGCATGTTTATTGTGGCCAAGTAAATTCGGACCGTACACATAGGTGCTTTAAAATTCAAAAGGGAAATCGTAATAGACAACAGTCCTATGATAACTCCATTTTTGGTCTATACCTCATATCCAAAAAGACGAACGTTTAATTTACTCTCTTTTTAGTATTCGAGATCGATTACTTAAAAACGACTTTATTTTCTACCAAGTCAAGCATACAAATGTTTTTAGAGAAGTCCAAAAGCCTGGACCACCTCCTCATGCTCTAGAAATACATTTTTTTTTTTAATATGTGATCAATTTAAGTTCTATATCGATTTTAATTTTTTGGCTCACATTCAAGAAATATGGGTACAAAGGATAATAGGTATCATCTATAAGAGCAGTAGGTAATCTATAGTGTCATTATCTGTGTTATGAGAAAAAGTGTTGTCAATCAGTATTTTTTCTCATAACACCAGAACACCTTATAACACCAAAAACTTCACTCCATTCATAAACATCTATTTCGGTCCGTACAAGTTACCCTAACTTGAGGCGTTTTCCCTCATAACACAAGAAACAATACCTGATAACGCGAGCCATCACTGTGTGGGTCTCGGCCATCATTTGATGTTTTTTTGGGATGGCTCAAGCCATAACTTATGGTACCCCAATGTTCTAGGAGTGTTTTTTTTCTGCTTAATGAGTGGGCCCAAAAGCTTGTTTTATCTTAGTGTAAAGGTCCACAAAAGAGCTCTTAACGTAATTAAGTGATTAATATAGTGAATTCTCTCTAAACACTTAATTTAGTAAACACACCATGTAATGGGTATCTTTGTTATTTAGACAAAAGATACTATTGTTTTCAAGTACAAAAGCTAGTCATGTTATCAGATTATATTCCCTTCCCTCACTTCCCCCCCGGCGGCTTGTTTACAGTTTCGAAAGCTACCAATTAGTAGCCTTAAATTATATTTTGAGAAAAGAAAATTATATACAAATATAAGGAGTTGAAATTCTTTTTTGTTCATGGCAACATATCCAAAAAGACTAACGTTTCATTACTTTCATGTTTGAAATACATAAACGACCTTATATTCCACAAAGTCACACAAGTTCTTTATCGTTGAATCATATACCAAAATGCTTCCACAACAAGTGTATCAAAAAGACTATATAGAATAAAAAACTTGGACGCACGTATCATGTAGATGTTATTGTAAACAAAAAATTGTAACAAATATAAATGAACACAAAGCCTCAGCATTTTACCCTCAGTTAAATAAAATTTGCTTTGAAACAAGGGAGTGAAAAAAACATCTTAAGTTTTAACAACCGATCCATTCATATTTTAAAAGGTTAAAGATTCTTTTATATAGCAAACAAAAAAAAATGAAGTGTAAATTAAAATTGTCACTAACATTAATAGAAAGTTTGTAATGCACCTTCATTTGATTGAGTTATACCTGATAAACAAATGTTCGGTTTACGACATTTGGATTTAAAAGGTGAGTCGAACATGCAAATTATGAATCCCGACCAGAGATGAATAGGATTTAACCAATTATAATATCAAAAGTTTATTAAAACCCCAACTGTCTAATACGATATCACAAATCAACAACCGAGTTAAACAATTAAAAAAGGATAAAAAAAAAAAAAAGCTATCCATCTTTTTAAATGTTATTTAAAATAAACAAACTTTGATAAATTTATATTTCTGAATACAAATATAAATTAAAAAATATAATCAAAGACCTATTTACAAACAAAGCGAGTAATGTTCTTTTTTATAAACGGCATTATAAAAGTAGAATACTAGCAAGGAGCTAGACAATTACACATACACAAGATGGGGTTTTTTTAAACCAATCAATAACACCAAAACTAAACGACACTTTACATCTGACAAACAAACGACACCAATAATAAGAATACAAACTACGTTCGTCAAAGATAAGTCCGCCTTAGAGTGGAGAATCCGCGCCAAAAACAAACACACTTGTTACGGAAAGAACCAGATAAACCACCACGACCCCATAACACGCCCCTAGCAACAACCTTTTATGCTTACAGGCGATACCTAAGATTTTCCATCCAATAAGTCCATTTCAATCGAACGAATTCCACAACCAAGAATACCACATTCCACCAACGACAAATCTTCATAATAACGAAAAATACTTCTTTGGCAAAATGCACTCGAAGACAAATGTCTCGACGACTCCGCACTCTATCACAGATGGGACAAAAGAATAGAACGAATATCTATACCTCGTAACGGGATAAATGTGAAGACTAAAAATAAAACGAGTTATGATTCTAATACTTAATCATCATCTTTTGTTATAAGAAATTGAGACTAAAAATAAAGTTTCGTTTAAAATTAACTAGTTTAAACAATAAAATTATTTTAGCTATAAAGGCGAGAGTTTTAAAAACGGTCTTGTACAGGAAGCTTTGCTTTTATTTCTTTTTTGATAGATTATCGGTAACAATAAGAGCTAGCTTTGAAAATAGTTAAAAATTTCTTTTTCTAATATAAAAATAGGTATAAACAATTAGCTCTTGTAGATAGTTATACACCTTCTAACACTTAAGGTGAGACAGTTTGGTTTATAAGACGAACATGCAATAGTTTAAGATTTATAAATGTAAAAACAAAATTGATTTAAATATTAATTTAACATGCACATCAATCACATATATGTTTAAAACCTCACCTTAATGCATCATTTTTATTTTATTTTTCCCTATTTTTTGACTTGATTGTAACGACATAAGAGCATCTATTACGAGAGGTATATTAAGAAAATGTTAAATAGTCATGGCAAGAGTTCTATATTTTTCTGTTTCAACCATAATTATGAGCTACTAATTATATCTAAGTGGCATAAAAAGGTTCAAAATCTATAGAATTTATTATCATAATTTAATGGCATGTGTTTATTGCTAAACATATTATATTGTTGAAAAAGTTTATATATGTGTAGATGTTTAAAAATTTAAAAAGTTTTATAAATGATATCGTGATTTGACATTGTTACAAAAAAAACCTAATTCGAAAAGCTCCACAAATTGTGAATCACTCATATTTTAAAATAAACGGAAGCATTCACGCTAAATACCAAATAAATCAAAAGAAAGTAATAGTTTTGATTTAATTAAACAAAACCAAGGAAGTTCTACAAACTATTGTATGGATTGAAATATCCCACACTCCTCCAACGATAATCTATGAGACTATTTACTACAATCAAGTTTTGTAACTTGTACGACATAAATAATGATGGTACATTGGTTTATATTTTAGAAAAACTCAGCCCGTGTGCACGTTTTCATTCCCTATATAATAACCACCGATTACTAGTACAAATGAATATAAATATAGAACAACCAAAATCCACCATGGCATGGACACCAGTTTTATTTAAGTTAATAATTTCAATCCAAATCAGTTCCAATTGTAAGCCCAAACATTCCCCTTGTCCCGTTCATCAAAAGCAAGCACTACTACACTTCAAATCCACCCTCACCTCCATCTACAATTCCAAATACCCCGTTAAGTTTGCAGGACTACACTCATGGAATTCGACTTCCGATTGTTGTCTTCTTATGTGGAGCGTGTTTACTTGCTCCGAACTCGAAGTGTTTACCAGAAGCTTCATCTATATAACGTAACCTTCGCCTCCCTCATGTTACGATCAAGTTACAATATAACCTACTGAATCTTGACCGTCCCTCTTTTTTCATATCTCCCGTTCACTTGAACGGCTTGATATCTCCTATAATTATTTTGAAGGCGAGATCCCTGGAGATGGGTTTGGTAATCTCACCAAACTGGTTGATCTTTACATCTATTCTAACAACTTCAATGGTTCCATCCCCAGCCAACTTTTCCAGTTAACAAATTTACGTTACTTGGATATGAGTCGTAATAAACTCGAGGGAAAACTAGGACCTGAAATTGGTAAGCTTCGAAATCTTAGATAACTTTTATTGGATAATAATAATTTTCCTTTCTTCGGGAAAAAATCACCGAAGAGAATGGAACTATACAAAGTTCAACGGATGTTATCTTACACCAATCATATGTTTACAATCTTACTACATTCTCCTTCTCCGTGTAATACCCATCATCAATTGCAAATCACATTGATTTTGGTGGGCCCATATGTACAAAGTTTTAAAGTAACACTATTATAACAATTAAGTAGATATATATAAAAGTTCATGCATGTCGCACTAATTGTTATAAACATACCCAAACATTATAACATGAGCAGTTCACAATTATACATATAGAGCAATGTTTTTTTTTAGTAGTATAGTTCATTTAGCATTGAACAAAATTGTTAACTAAAATCTTTATAATCAGCCCTCTTCACATATGTGTGAGTGTGATTATGTCGCAAAATTTTCTATTCCAAATTAAATTGCATAACGTCAATTAAGGCACAATCAATAAGAATTGATGTATTCCTAATAAAAATAATTTCAAAATAACGTAAACTAAGAATTGTGGGTGGAAAATGAATTGAATGAGTTATGTCTTCAATATTCAAAAAAGAAAAGTTATATCTTTTATCCGTCACAGCCAAAATAAAATACTAAATGAAAAATAATGTAATTATTTCATAAAACTAAACTACAATAGTTAAATCAGGTAAGGTTGTGGATCAGGGGGGGGGGTTGGGGGGGGCGGTTCGGTTTATATCGGGTTATTTCGGTTTGTTTTGGTCGTGTTATTTTTTTGTTTAAATTTTTTTCTTGGGTCAACCCGAAAACCGAACCGAACTAGATTTCAACCAAACCGAACCGAACCGAAAACCGAATTTGAATTCGATTCGGTTTTCCGGGTTGACCCGAATAATCCGAATTACACTATTTGTTTTTTTTTAAAAAACTACATAGATATTTAGCAAAAAAAATTATTTTAAGAATAAAAGTGTTTTTATATAGGATATAAAAATTTTATTGATTTATTTATATATATAAATAATAAAAAAATATATATATTTATATAAAAATATAAAATTTTATAATAAGATGTTTTGTATATGTGCATCATTTTTCATTCATTCGAATGTTTGATTAGATTTAATATATACTTTTGATACGATTCGTTATAATCTTTTATCATGTTGTTTGTGGTTTGCAAATGGTTCACCAACTCAATTATGTAGATATTTTTTTTGTGGAAATTTAGATTAAAAATTGTCGTTTTAAAAAAAAAAATTATGAGAAATAATTAGGGAGCAATATAGAGTTTGATTATTTCATAACATAAAAACAATGTTTTATTGGTTTGTAAAATATGGAGTCATTTGGCTCTAACCAACAAAGATTTAGGCATGAAATTAACCACATTTTTAAATCTCCTTATTATTTCTCCTTAAATATTATATTATAAATGACAAATAAGTAAATTATTCAATGAGTTAATCACTTCATTGATCGTTCACTTTTTTGGTATATGTTTTACAATAAGATGAATTTTAGTCGAACAACTAGAAATCTCTCAATAGTTACTAATATCTCGGAAAAGTGTATGAGACGAGTCTTCGACACATAATCAATTAGTTTGTGAGCATTTCGTAAGTTCTACTCACTACTACTCTAAGCATTTTTGTGGACTAAGATTTCTTATGACAAACCTAAGATAACGAATGTAACACTTAATACTTCTAGTTTGCACAAGGTATGTTATCGATTTTGATATTCAAGTTTCATTGATGACAAACCGGAATAAGTTTGCTGGCAGTCTGCCTATTAATTTGACTAAATTAGTCAACCTTAGAGTTCTTGATCTTCATAACAGCATAAACACTGGAAACTTTACAAATATTCTCCTCAATCCCTACTCCTTGACATCCTTATCCTAAGAACACATCCCTGAACGATTAATCCGAGACATATATCAATGGTGCACTTCTCTTCGAATTCTTACTCTCCATGAACAACCTAAACTGAACCATTCCTCGACAGATGAGCAAACCTTCCCCATAATGAAATATGTCCACATCAAATCAGAATCGTATTTCATATCCAGCAGGATAAACGCGTTTGAAAGACTTGCTTCAAGACTTAATAGTTAGTTGGAAGAAATATCCTCAACAGCTACGAAACCTTCATTTCTTTGTTTTGTTAGGACCATGTCCGAGAACAATATAATCAGGTGAAATACCGGCATCATTAGTAATATCTCAAAAGCTTTAAATATACAGCTCACAATCCACACAAAAAAAAACAAGATTTCTAGGGAAGCATTCCATATGTCACTTGGCAATCTAAACGACAATAGAGAGCTTTGATGTTTTCACATAATGAACTATCGGGTTCGATACCTAATCACTAGATCCGCTGCCAACTCACAGTTCTAGATGTTGAGTAGACAACAATGTAAACCGGGTAAAATTCCTCTTGCGAAAAATGGACACTAGATGATGAGTTGAGTAATCAAAACAATAGTGGATTATGTGGCAATGCGATAAATAAACAAATGTCCGGAAGTAATTCCATCATCGGAATGGGGGGGAAGAGTCCCCAGGAGACGAGGATCTATCATGTATGTTGAGTTGGGAAGAACATGGAATCGGTTTTTTCCTATTGGAATCTTCTCAACAATCTTGATATGATCTACCTTTTAAAATATATTACAGATTTTCAAAATTTGGTAAGAACTCCTCTGAGATTTTTTTTTAGCTCTTAGTCAATCCATATAAATTTAAGATTTTTTTTGTTGTTGTTTGTTCTTTGTATTCATCTAGCATTTGAGGCTAGTTTTAATTGTAATAATAGTATTTGTGGCGTGCAAAATAAACTCCGTATGATTCATGATGAGAATAACAACACCTATTAGCTTCTATTACATGCGTTTACTACGGCGAGAAGAAAAAACATTTGCATCAGACTTTATGTTTGTAAAATTTAAAGTAAATATTATGTTTCTCTTCTAATTTATAGATACAAAAGGAATAAAACATAGTAGAGAATGCCGATATGTGTTTTATTTTCCAATGTAAAAAAAGAAAAAATGATAAAACTACACTGCTGAATAAGTTATGAAGAAAGTACAAAAATTACGAGTAGAAAAGTAAGATCAAAATCAAAAAGTGAACCATTGATCCATTGTGCCTGTCTTAATCTTTTTTACAGATGTATAATGTTGGGTTTAACTAGAAAATGAGATTCATGAGCTAAGTAGCTAACTATTGAGGTATGGCTTTGGCCAAGATTAGCAAGTGTGGCCACCCAGTAAGTGTTTGGTCTAAAAAAATCTGTTATATGATTATGTCTCTCTTATGACTAATAAATTGTGGGTTCAAGTCCTGTCGAAACGAAAGTGAGGTTTTGTATATATATGAGATTATACATAAAATTATTATACTATTTTGCCCTTTAACAAAAAATTATAACTATGTCAAACAAAAACAATACAAAACATACCAATATACGAGTAGAAGCGGTTCGGCGTTCCACGTGCGTAGCCTGCTGCGGGGTCTGTTTTTTTTTTTCGTTTGTCAGAAAGGCATTTTGCTACTCTGGTAAACAACTCGCTGGTCTTTTTCTTTAACTTTTAAATACATTCAAAAGGTAGTATGTAGTTTATTACATAGATGAAAAAGTACAAATATAAGCCCATAAATTAAATAAAATCATGACCACAAAAGACAAAGTTATCAACAAACACTAACACCCCCTTATTAAGCCTTGTTTCATCCAGGGCAATAATATTCTTAACAAGCCCAACATAAATACACATTGCGTATACGCTTGTTTTCATAACATCAGAAGCACCAGAAGTTCAAAACCATCGCTTGCAAGCTCTCACATTTTACAACATGTCATCTTTTTTGGGAGCACGGGATTGCTAGTTCCATGCACCATATTGAGCAATCATTTGTAGGGAGAAGTCAGAACTGCTTCAATGTTACGATTTGGAGTACGACTGGTGCAGAATCATTGGAATAGACACCAACAGAGTCCGCCTTCATATTGTAAAAACCTGCAGAAATCCATAATTTAGCAGCAGAAAAAATAAGTAATAAGATGGTCAAATTCAATTTTGACCTTTAACAAATTTGACACTAAACCGGACTTGCCCGTGTTTCCACACTGGATATAAGCACACCTCAATGTAGCAAAGAAAGATGCTTACTATGGATATTTATCTGTGTTAACTATCACAAAGGTGCAATTATTGCTGAATAATATAACAATAAAAATACAAATACCAATTATATGATATTACCGTCTACTGAATAAGCTTAGAACTTTGCCTCATCCAATTCGATTTACGAATAGGTTTTGTGGTGCTCCATATACCGAGTTTTGGTACTTAGTTTAACAACAGCCCATAGATAAAACGGACGTCGTTTACATTGCGATCTTTGTGAGTCAAAGTCAAAGCATGGCAGGTCGTTTACAATTCGCGATCAAAAGTCAAAGCATGGCAGACAATACACAATATGTTCATAAATAGCGATCCTAACCCAAAAATATCATGTCTACCATTTCATTTCAATCAAAACTTTATACAACTGGTCATAAAGTAAAACATTGCGTATTTGCTATGAAGTCCTTAAAAGTTAAATAGGAATAAGTTTGACATCCAAAACTAATGATGCTAACAAAACACAGATTTCTTTGAATGAAATAAATATTATTAGATAAAAACATCTAAAAAGTGCTTTTTCTTTTGTTGTACAGGCTTCTCAAACGAACCTTACCGATTTCTTATTCAAAAAATAATCATGCTAAAATAAACTAAATCGGGAAGTACCTAATGAAGATTTTGGGGCGACACAGGCATAAGGGTTTTCGAATTCCGTGTGACGACCCCTACCCTCCAGATCCATCATCAACCTACTCCGATGAAAGTCACTGAAAACATAGACGCTGAACTTGCACTTCATTTCTTGATGACCGAGAAAGCAGATAACCCCATATTTCTTTCAGGGGAAGACTAAAGGTGAAAAAAAGATAAGGAATCGGAGAATGTTGAAATGTCGAATAGAGATTGACCTCAACTGTTAATTAATGTCACAAGCGTCATCAGCAACTTGACAATCAGAGCAGACCCAACAACCTGACATCAGCAAACCCGGCATCAGCAACCTGCACCATCAATGCGTCGATAAGTATATAAAAAATGAATATCTATAAGAAACAATGGTAATAAATTCTTTTTTAGTCACAATATTAAACTATTATGAATCATAATTCCATGTGAATAAAAAAAAGGTTAAAGATCAAATCAAAAGCCTAACATCTGGTCAAATCACATAACTCAGCGGTACAAGATTTATTATACACAAAGTTTTTTGACTCAAAGTGTCTTAGGCAATTCATCACGGTCCCAGTTAACTAAAAGTCGAATGAGATCGAGTTATTTATTGACCAACTTCAATCGTATAATAGTTCCGAGAAATAGGAACCAATTCTGGTGTCATTCACAAACTGAAAAATCCGACACACGCATATAGGAATCATTGACCACCAAACATTAGGAAAATTTTAAACCACAAAATTCAAAACATCTGTTTTTTTAATCATATAATAGTGTTTCCACACTCTATGTATAGATATATATATACACTTCTTTTCTTTGTTAACTTGTGTGTGATACAGTGAGATTGGTGAATTTAGATGGAGAGACATGTAGAATGATGAGAAGAATATTTTTGAAGGTGGTAGACAATATGTGGTTAGCTGAATGGTCGACGCATGGGCTGGTCAAACACAATTTTGGGCCTGACCTTTAACGGTTGTAGTTAAAATGAATAGTAATTTACATCTCAAATGATAATATAACAAGACCGAAAGAAACCCGCGCGTTGCGGCGGGGGCAAATTTGAAACTGCAGAGATGTAAATCCATGGGAATTCTTACCTAGTAAATCCAACAATTAAAGAACATGATGTTTTGAAACTTACAATACATGGAGAAAACACATGCATCGGTTCAACAATGTTACAAAAATAATTCCAAAAAACAAAAACAACCACGTCGCCAAAAGTTAATTATAAGAGAAGGTAAAAACAAATTAATACAATGCCTGTGTGGATCAACATGAAGTCCAAAGTAGTTTCTTACTGGTTTGAACAACTCCATAAGCATACCATTACTTTCCACTTACAAGCGACATGTCGTGTTACGCCCACTCTAAACTAGACGAACGTTTTGGGGTTAAAAAACATGGTTTGTGTTGCTTGGTCTTCGACAACAACTGCAATATAGATGATAAGCAAGGGTCCAAAATAAAACCAAAACCACATAGTCATACACCAAGTATAGACGTATTACAGTTGATTAACTTGAATTCATACCACTAAAACCACTTTAACCAAATAAGTAGATATCGTAGATACAATAGTCAGGTTAAACATTTAGTGACAGAACACTTGATCCCACATATACACTATTCATGTTTTACGACTCCAGTACTCTTTGACCACTTAATTATTCACAATGCAAACCAACCGATGGCCAATTTTACTATGAAATCTTATGAAATATGCAAGTCAAAAATAAAACCAAAGCGAGGAAAGATAAAAATACTATTCATATAATGTCACATTTATTTTTTATAATAAACGGACAAATAAAGTCAGACACTGAACGATGACCAAAACTATAACCGTTGGTAAAAAAAACTAAGTGCAAAGATAACCTTTTATAAATAATTTTATTTATGGGGTTTCTTTTAGAATTTAAGGCCCAAATTCCATGTTGTAGCTGTGAACGTCACTATAGTGAATGTGCAAAAGAACAAAAAATAACTTAATGAATCTAAGCTATGGTTGGGGCATCGATATGTTCATTGAAGGTGTTAGTTGATGCGAAATTCAAAAAGAATACAACGTCTCAAATCACATGTGAGTACGCGATGATCTCGATTATGTGTTCCACACCATGTACTGTATGGAACTGTTAATTACATGCCAGGTTTATTCATTGGCGAACTAACCTTTTAAGTTGACATGGTAAGGCATCCTTAAGCCACAATCATCAACCAATGTCCATACCACCTGCACAAAACACACATACAAAACTTATTGAGCCATTATCAGTTTACTGAGAATGAGAGACATAAGACTTTGCCCCATGAATTAGCAGAACATGTGACACTTAAATTACAATTAAGACGGACATTTCAAAAGAAACACATCATGCTAAAAACATAACGAAAGAACGTGGGGTTATCTAAAGTTCGTTCCCATGGATCTGGTCTGCTCACAAGCTGAAGCCTGAGATTCTGTACGCCCTGTGACAACGCTGGTAACATATATCGAACATGTTGTTTGCTAGGCAGGGTTTTTTTATCATTGCAAATTCCATTTATTTAAGGGTGAGGATATAAAACTTAAATTACAATGACTGTAACCTTGCCAACTGATCAAAACCAATTTTTTTATAAACATTCCCCTTTATTTCGAATACTAACAGAGAAGTGTAGTATGGGCTGCTCTAAAACGCCCGTTGATACAAATTATTAATGTAATCTTATTTTAGAAATTAACAACCAAATGCATCTGATTGCCATTTTTTTAAAAATGCATACCCTATAGACTAAAATCTGGATCCATCCAAATTAGCAGTCACCCGAAATATGGAAGTGGGTAGAAACCAAACATGACTCATACCCTCCCAACTAACGATAACCCGCTAATACTTTTACAGCCAAACAAATTCGGACCACTAACAAAGAATACGGGTTGCGAGGCGAATGAAGGAAGGTCGATAGACCGCTCACAAACTAATGAGAAACATGAACAAAACCTTGGTATCGTAATCACTAAAAAAGAAAACATAAACATGAACCAGCTCCTTTAAATGCAAAGAGGTTTCTTGATTAATAAAAAAAATCACGAGTGAAACATAAAAATAGAGTTACACTGCAAAAGGCTCTTCCTTCCCACCCCAATTCGACAATCACGAAACTCGAGTGCCCAATAAAAAAAAGCAAATAACAGAAACCAACCAACACATTATCAGTATCTCACAATCACACAACAAAAATCAGAAAACACCCGTAAATAAAACCAAATTCCCCTTATAATCACTCGGACCTGTAGACCAAAAGACTAAAAGTCCTTGTTCATTGACCAACATAGCTCGGATCACACATACATACTGTAGCCCGGTGCAGATATGGTTCATTTTCTAGCTTGTTGATCCTTCGAAATCAACACCATATTCAGCAACTGGATCAATAACAGGTGGAGGTGTCGTGTTAGACCGGTTATTTAAAGTTTCACATATTAAAGTTTTTCACAGGGCCGTTATAATAAACTATATAATAAGAGCCGTGAAGAGATTACAAAAATAGCCACCAAAAGTGAGCTTAATGCAACATAAGGCCAAAACCAAATAACCATAAGTTAGCAATAATAGCCGAAAAACAAACACCACGCCTAACAGCTTATGATTCTTACCATATAAGGAGAAAACATAAGCACACCCTCAAAACCCATTCAAAATTAGTTTGCTTCTTCTTCTATATATCTTGTCTCATGTTTAACTATCTTCCTGTATTATCCATTTTCAATAAAATATCAAATACTTTTTAACCTGCAAGCATTAGTAACTAAAAATTATATCACATAACTTTACTAAACAACAAAAAATTAAATAAAAAAATAACTGAAGATTATGATAAACTTATACTAAATATTATGATGGTAATATGTAAAAGTAAAATCTTTTTTTTACCAGATTGGAGAACAGATGGAGACTTGAACTCTTGGTACGTATGTAACCCGTACCTAGAAAACACCACTCGACCTGATGAAATCATCCTGATACAAACGTCGATTGATTAAGAAATGTGCGTGTTTGTGTGCGTGGATAGTGAGGCGTTGTGGGGAAAAAACAACCAGATAAACGATTCCAAAAATGTGTGTTGGCAATATACATTTAAATACGGAAAACAATTGTATGGGCGAAAGAAAACAGTCTAAATCAAGCGCCATACAATTCCATCATCAAAACGGCAACATGATTGGTCGTTTTTGTAATGCTAAATGTGTGTTTTATAATATATAAAATGAATAGTAATTTACATCTCAAATGATAATATATATGACAATCATGATTGCCCGCGCGTTGCGTGCTAGGGCGTTAATTTTTTTTTTCTATTTTTTTTTATATGGTTAAAGCAAAGGCGGTTTCTTTGAACTGCATAAAGAGCTGTAAACCTTCCACGGCGCGTTTTGCAACGGGGCTTTTTTTTGTGTGACTTGATTACAAGCCCCCGCTGCGTTGGCCGCGGGCTATAATTTTGCGAATCTTTTCGAATTAAAAAGGAAGGAAATGTGGTAACACTAACTTTGTGGCGAGGCAGACTTGTATATTGGCAAATTGGGCTCGTTTTGTTCACAATTTGAAGATCTTTTTCCGTGCATGTATTTTTATCTAAATGAATCGGTAAGTATTTGTTATATAATTTGATAATATAAAAATTATTATATAAAAAGTCTTAAATAGTTTAAAAGATTGAGGGTACGTTTTGTAAATTTTCTTTTTTATTTTATTTATATTAAACTTCAAATTTTTTTATAAAATCGTGCGTATGTCGGAAGCATTGCAATATTAGGACTCGTTTTGTTCGCAATTCGAAGATCTTTCCGCTGGTATTTTTGATCTGAATGATTCGGTAGATATGGTGGTATATATTTGAATAAATAAAGTTTTATTATATAAGAAGTCCAATAAATAGTAAAAGTTCAGAGTGCTTTTTGTAAATTATCCCTTTTTTTTTTAGGTGGCACGAAAAACGAGAAGGATAATCTTTTTTTAGTGTGGGTCTGGAGCCCAAGTAATGGGCACTGTAGCCAGTGTATCAAAAACGACTACCCGTAAATTTTTTCCCCATCTAATGTATATTACTATAAGTATGTACAAATTATTATCTGCGACAGATTCTTTGACATAAATTACAAAAAGGTAGCCCAAATGACCACTTGGTAGTTTTAGTTAAGGCTCAATTCCTACAATATCCAACAAAACCATCATTTTAGACATAAAAAGTGTCCACCTTAAAGGGTGATGCAAAAAAACCTAAAATAACCGAATAAACCGAAAAACCCAAAAAGATTAGTGTATTTTTTATGAGCCATATAGTACTAAGAAAAAAAAAAAAATGAAAGACCCAAAATAACAATTCCTAAAAATGTTATTTAAAAATAAAGACCCGCACAAAAACAATAAACTTAAAAAATCAACAAACATACAAAACATTTTTTTCGACAAAATCCCCAAAAATGAGAAAATTAACAATCTCATTGTAAAAACATATCAAAAAACAAACCCAGTCATGCTTATAAATACTATCCCCGTCTTATAGTAAATAATACAATCATAGTAATGTATAATGGTTATCATTTCTTAATAAAGGTAATGACACAAAGCAATTTCAAATAAGGTAAAATAGTTTTGTCAGATATGTAAATGGATAAATCCACGAATAATCATACTCTAATCATAATTTAGTTCGTGATACTAGTCTGTTATCCCCAAATGTAAAATTCAGCCTAGTATTTTCCTACCTCCTCTTTTGTTATGGATTTTTGTGTCTAAACAGATGGAGACCAAATTAACTCACCCCATATGTGATACACTGTATCACCAGTGTGAGGATAACGCACTTTCGGATTAACAACAAAATTATATTGTTTTGATTGGTTCAAGATGGTAGCAAGCATAAAAATAAAAATTATATTCTATGAATATTAGAGTTTAAGAAACAATTGTTTGTTTGGGATAATTGTCAATTTGGACCCCTTTATTTTTAATCAACACTAAATTTTTGATGTATAAAACGAAATGGAGTCCGAGGAGTGTTAACAAAAGTGTAATAAAAAAAAACCTAAATCGGCTGACAAAAAAGTTGGCCTGCCTTATATGGATGCAAGAAAAAAAGTTGGAGTACCATGATTGGAAACAAACCATGAAGGTTTAGCCACATTATTATTCCGATTGCTCAGAATTAAAACTAAAGTACAATGTAGTTACAAACACGTATTATGAATGGCTTTAAACATTTTTGTAAAAGTTCTCTTTATATATGAGAGGTGTTTTGGTGGAAGAAGAAAATTGTGAATTTTAGATAAGTGAATAATGAAACATGAATGTTATGATATGATTAATGGCACACAAGCTATAGCCGAAGTATGTAAATTTTTGGGAAAATAGTTGGTGGCTTCTAACCTACAATCATAGGCAATAATGGCAATGCTTTTTGTCTACTAACATTGAGTTCTCAAGTTTGATATTACGCTGCTTTCTCGAGTTTGTATTTGATGAGAAAAGAAAGAAATGCTAAGAAAAATACATAATCTTGGCTTCTCAAGTTTTTATAAAAAGGAAAAGAAAGGGTTTACATAGAAGGAGGGGAAATTTTGGACCAAAGTTATCCTCCCATTTTTGGGAGGATTGCCTAGGAAAGGAAAGGATACATTTTATATTTTGGTTAGAAAGACTATATTACCCCCCACCAACTACAAAGGCTAATATACAAGAGGGGCATTGTAGTAAATTGTCATATTTACTATAATCTTTCCATCCAACTTATTAAGAACATGTAACAACACACACTTCCTTGCAGTTCCTTTTTTCCTTTCCATTTTGTCCGACTCGAGAACGCAAACAAGATTGTATGATATCCTTTCTTTTCCTTTCTTCTGCCCACTCGACATTCTTATTCTTTTTCTAGCCCACATCTATATTCTACCCGTCCCTACAACTCGAGAACGCTCGATAACCATCAGTTAGAGATGACAAAGAAGTAAAGTGGAAAGAATACATTAAAAATTATTATGTATTCTCTATTTTATTTAAAAATGAAAATTGAGAGTAAATGTGGATGGAAAGTGAAATGGTTTATTTGTTGTGAATACTTTCATCCATATTTTGGGATGAAAGAAAAGTAAAAAGGGTAAAAATCGTCAATTAAAATGACAAAAGTGTAACAAGATACTCCATGATTTAAAATGGTTATCTATTTGTTATTATTTAGGATATACTAGTAATTTTAAAAAATTATAACCAATATAAAAATATTTACAAACATACTTTCACTTTCTTTCTTTTTTTCACACTCGAACACACAACTTTTTTTCAACTTTCTTTCATTTATTACTACCATTTTTTTTACTTTTCTTTTTTTTTCTTTACTTTGCATTCTAATTATTTTTTGAGAACACAGTGTAACTCAGGGTGAAAAAAAGCATGGACCTAGTTTACATCATAAACTGTTCATTGTATCCTTATAAACATAAATCATAAAAAACGAGCCGTGTAAATTCAATATTTGCTTAAATAAAATTGTTAAAATGCCGGTTGTGTCACATTGATCTAGTAAAACCACATGTTTTCTTTGTGTTCTTAATAATAATGCAGTAATACTTTTTCTACCTGAGGTGTTCATATTTACGGTATTTGAACCACGTGGCGTTTTTAGAGTACGGATAATAGATTTGGCATCACTTTTAATTTTTATTGACATGACGCAAATGTATGTATTTGGCAATTGTATTTTATTTTATGACATGTATTAAACTGTTGTACATTTAAGGGTGTGCAAAACAAAAACCAAAGAAATTGCACGATATCACTTCGCAACCATCCGAGTATAATGACATAAAAATACCTAAATTACTAAAAAGTTTTGTTTTCAAATACCCTAGAAAGGGGGGCTAAGAGGGTATAAAACACGTTTTATGGTTGGAACAAATGGGTGGGATGAAAATGTGGCTTTATAGTGAAAAATTTCCAAAGGCATTTTAGACGTAGAAATTGATAAAGCATATATCGCTTTGGAGAAAGAGATGTGGAGTATATGGAGGGATGGGCGTGGATTGGAGTTGACGAGAAATCCAATGTGTAAGCTATAAACAGAGCTCATGGAATTGTATACATTAACATAATTTTTTTGTATCCGAATGTACAGTTAGATTCATGTATTTAGCTTCTCGATGATAAAGGTAATATTTTACAGTTAAATCTCATAGAGAAAAAGGATTGAGAAGTTGCATTAAACGCAACGATTACACCTCAAACAGACAAGTGGAACACATACATCCCAAGAAAAATTTGCATTTTTGTGTGGCGGCTACAACAACGACGCAATTCTCCTGATCGCATCATGTGGTATACAACATCAATATTGGGTATGGATTTTAAACACAATTCATTGCCCTCATTGTGATACCGATATTGAAACTTAAGAGCATCTGTTCATTTATGTCTTGCCCAATATTGTGACGGGATGGGAAAAAGCTTTAAAATTGTTAACATGGGTAAATTTTATGATGGGTCTGTGGAGAAATAATAAATTATAATGGTCAGAAAAATTATAAATGCCATGAAAAAAGAAATGTTGGCAAGCGGTTTGTTGGGGAATGTTGTATGTAATATGGTGTATTCGAAATAAGAGAGTGTTTCAGAATAAGATATCGAACCTAGCTACAAAATGCACGAAGTTCAAGTTCTTGTGTACTTTGGATTTTCACACAAAGCAAAAGGGAAAATTGGTCTTGGATTGAGTGAGCATTGACCCGGTATATGCGTCCACAGGTTAGGAAGATTTGGCATATGTTTTTTGGTCCTTAATGGAGCGTTCTATGATCTCCAACTTCGAGGAAGTCCATATCTTTTATTGAATGCTTAGAACAACAACATGTAAGTATACTGTATAAGGTTAAATGGTTTCGTCCAAAACGTCTTATGATTTTTGCTTATTTTTTGGTTGTAGCTTTTATTGCTTCTTTTTACAGGTAATATAATCTTGTTTGCCTTTAAAAAAAATAAGAAATTGTATAATATTTGTATCACAGAGCTTTAATCATATATACCACATATTTTGTAATTTTTGTTATCTTCACCAAATAGTATATTTGTACGAGAGTCGGGTGGTGGAGCTTTTAGGCGGTGAGGACGGTGACAAATCATTTAGATTTTAGTCATGTTTGCAAAAGTGAGTGGTGAGGCGTTTTGATTTTTATTGGTCGTTTGGCAAAGGAGCGATGAGCGGTGTTATTTTTTAGGAAAGCTATTTTTTCCATGCTTATTTAAGGAGCTTTGACAAAGGAGCGGTGAGCTGTGAGAGCTACTGCTCACTCCTACTACTCACAGCTACTGCTCACGCTACAGTCTCACAGCTACAGCTCACTGCAACTGCTCACAGCCACTGCTACTTTTAACAAACACACCCAATGTATCTCAAAGGTTTAGATAATTAAGAACTTTTATTCCGGAATGACTTAGCCCAAGTAATAAACACGAGGATTTAAGCCCGCGCGTTTTTGCCGTCTGGATGTTTGTCAAGTCACACTCACTATACATAGCGCAAAGCTGAGTAGAGAACTGACGTTGACCCCTGCATGACTAAGCTACGATGCGATTTGCAACCTGAGTTGAAGGGGTTTTCAGATGCGTTGACATAACAAATAATTATTTTTAAATCATTTGAGTTGGAAATGGCGAAAGACTAGAGGTGGCAAATCTTGCCCATTTGGTGTAAGTATCATCGGCTATTTTGCCACCTATTAAAAAGTTATGGGCACTTATTTTTTTTTGCCCACAAATTATTATTGATTGCCTCGTTAATGTGCTACCCGTCCACTTTTCAAGCTTTCAAACACTTATATTATCTTTGATTTAATATGCTATTGTATGTTTTTCGTCAGTTTTTTAAGTTTTTTTCGTTTTACGATTTAGCTTCCATTTTTTATGATTTCTCTGTTTTTGTTAAACCGATTCATCAGTTTTTTACGATTTCGACAGTTTTTTACGTCAATTTTTATACGTTTTCGTCCGTTTTTTTTACGATTTCGGATCGTCAGTTTTTTTTTACGTTTTCCACCAACTCGTTTTTTATTACATTATTGATCAGTTTTTTTTAAAATTCGCCAGTTTTTTTTCCGTTTTCCGTCTCTTTTTTTTTTACGATTCCGCTCGATTCTTTAACAATTTTCATCAGTCTTTTTATTTTTTTTTTTTTTACGTTTCTGACAGTTTTTTACAGTTTTCGTATAACGTTTTTTACGAATTCGCTCGTTTTTAACGATTTCGACATTTTTAACGATTTCGTCAGTTTTTTTACGGAATTTTTTATAATCGTCAGTTTTTTTTACGTTTTTCCGTCAGTTTTATTTACGTTTTCCCGTCAGCTTTTTTTTACATTTCCGTCCGTTTTTTTTACGATTTTTGTCCTTTTTATACGAGATATTCGTCAGTTTTTTTAAGTTTCGTGGCAGTTTATTTACAACGTTTTCGTACCGTTTTTTTACGATCCGCCCTTATTTTACTATTCGTCGTTTTTTTTACGATTTCGTCGGGTTTTTTAACATACTTTTCGTCAGTTTTTTTACGTTTTCATCCGTTTTTTACAATTTTCCGCCTTGTTTTTTTTTAACGATTTTCGTCATTTTTTTTTTTACGATTTAGTCAAGTTTTTTTACGATTTTCGTCGGTTTTTTAAGTTTTTGTTTATACGTTTTCGTCAGCTTTTTTACGATTTCGTTACCGTTTTTTTACGATTTCATATTTTTATACGATTTCGCAGCTTTTTTTACGTTTTCCGGTAGTTTTTTTTTTTAATTTACCGTCTATTTTTTACTATTCCGTCCGTTTTTTTTTACGATTTCGTCATTTTTTTTTTTACGTTTTCGGTCAGTTTTTTTCCGTTTTATTCCCTTTTTTTTAACAATTTCCCCGCTCGTTTTTTTATGATTTCGTCAGTTTTTTACGATTTCGTCAGTGTTTTTTTTACGATTTCGTCAGTTTTTTTAAGTTTTCGTCAGTTTTTTTACGTTTTCGTAAGCTTTTTTACGATTTCGTCCTTTTTTTAAAGATTTCATCTTTTGTTTACGATTTCTCCTTGTTTCTATCTTTCAATTTTTTTTTTTTACGTTTCCTCGTTATATTTTTATTACGTTATCATCCGTTTTGTTTTTGATCCGCCCGTTTTTTTTTTTACGATTTCGTCATATTTTTTTGCTTTCATGTAGTTTTTTTTTTTTTACGATTTAGTTAGTTATTTTACGTTTTTCATACCTTTTTTTATACGTTTTGCCGTTTTTACGATTTCGTATGGTTTTAACGAATTCAATAGTTTTATAAATGATTTCGTCCGTTTTAGACTTTCGTATGGTTTTCCCCTACCTAAAAAAGAGCGAAATCGTAAAATAAACAGCAAATCGTAAAAAATGACGAAAATCAGAAAAAAGGCGAAATAATAAAAAAACTAAAGAAATCATAAAAACTGACGAAATCATAAAAAAAAAAGTGAAATCGTAAAAAAAAGACGAAAACGTAAAAAAACTGACGAAAATGTAAAAGAACTGACGAAATCGTAATAAAACTGACGAAATCGTAAAAAAACTGACGAAATCGTAAAAAACGAGTGAAATCGTAAAAAAATGGACGGAAACGTAAAAAAACTGACGAAAACATAAAAGAAATAACGAAATCGTAAAAAAACGAACGAAAACGAAAAAAAAACGAGCGAAATCGTAAAAAAACAAGCGAAATCGTAAAAAAACGGACGAAAACGTAACAAAACTGACGAAATCGTAAAAAAACGGACGAAAACGTAAAAAAACTGACGAAAACGTAAAAGAACTGACGAAATCGTAATAAAACTGACGAAATCGTAAAAAAACGGGCGAAATCGTAAAAAAAGGCTAAATCGTAAAAAACGGACGAAAACGTAACAAAACTGACGAAAACGTAAAAAACGTACGAAATCGTAAAAAAAGGGACGAAATCGAAAAAAACCGGACGAAATCGTAACAAAACTGATGAAATCGTAACAAAACGGACGAAATCGTAACAAAACTGACGAAATCTTAAAAAAAACGGACGAAATAGTAAAAACACGGACGAAATCGTATGAAAACGGACGAAATCGTAAAAAAAACGGACGAAATCGTAACAAAACTGACAAAATCGTAAAAAAACGGACGAAAACGTAAAAAAATGACGATAACGTTAAAAAACTGACGAAATTGTAAAAAAAATAGACGAAATCGTAAAAAACTGACGAAATCGTAAAAAAACAAACGAAATCTTAAAAAACTGACGAAATCGTAAAAAAACTAACGAAATCGTAAAAAAACAGACGAAATCGTAAAAAAACGGGAGAAATCGTAAAAAAACCGGCGAAAACGTAAAAAGAATTAAATAAATAAGATTCGCCCAAAAGCCCATTTATCCCATAAGTGCCCGTTTGGCCCGTGCCCGTTTTAGCCCGTGCCCGTTTTAGCCCGTTGCCCGTTTTGCCCGGTGCCCGTGCCCGCCCGCCCGCCCGTTTTGCCACCTCTATCTAATATAAATAAATAAAAAGAAATTTACAAAACGTACCCTCAACTTTTAACTATTTGCGGCTTTTTTATATAATAAACTTTATTCATCAAATATATAACACATTTCTACCG
>BQNB010026276.1:47267-58786 GCA_026074375.1 Tanacetum coccineum | reverse complement strand
TTTTGAAAAGTTCTTCAATGATTGCTGGAGCATGTGCTTTGAATTCTTGAGAAATAAAAGCAGGTACTTCTGAATGAAAGGCATGCATGGTTTCAGGTAGGGCTGAGCATGGCGGATCCAAAACCGACCCGGACCGAAAAACCGGACCGGCCCGACATAAACCGGACCGAACCGAGGGATAGTCGGTCCGGTCTCGGTCCATACTTTTTGTTAGAATCGGTCCTCGGTCCGGTCGGTCCGGCAAAAAACCCGATGATTATGCCGTGTATAACCAGACCTGACCGAAGACCGAACCGGACCGGACCGTACCATTTCTCGGTCTGGCATTTTGGAAAAATTCAGTCTCGGTCTCGGTCCGGTCTTCGGACCGTGCTCACCTCTAGTTTTAGGTTAGCTTCAATTAAATCATTGGTAACATTCTCAGCAATTTATGGAACAACCTCATGTAAAATGTCATCAATCTTGTTATGAGTTTCCCAGAACTTTGCAGTAGTGACACACTTTCTTTCCATGTCTTGAATCATATAACCTTGACGCCTGCACATCCTGCGAAGCGCTCCTGGAAGATGAGTATTTACTGGAAATTCTTTTCTTGACTTGTGAATGTTTGGATGTTGAAGTAGTTGGATTGGAAACAATATCCGTCAATTCCTGAAAAGTTTTCTTATCCGAAGATAAGATTTTCCTAGGAGAACTAAGTGGTGTGGGAATTGTTGTCTGCGTCTCCTCATTCCTAATCTCCAAACTACCCATCTCATCATCCTTCTTCTCTCTTTCTTTATCATCATCATCATCAACAACTTCTGGATTATCCTTATGACTCCCGGGCTCTATCCTATCCTCAGAGTCATCATCATCCTTCTCAACTATTTGCTTTTGCTTAATTGTTATTTTGAGTGACTTATGTGGTGAATTGGATTCTCCTGCAATTTGCTTCCTCTTCTTCGTCACCAGAGGACTAGCAGAAACGGTAGGTGACCTATGGGCGCTAGGTGTAATCCTATGCGTTCCTTGGGTAGAAACAACCGGTTACGGTTGATTCATTGGAACATCTACCTCCATAAACACCATCTCATATTCCTTAAAATCATCTGTATCTCTAATCTATGCAGTTAAGAGAGCATCCGGAATTAGCATCCCTCGAACTAAGACATTTCCTGTAGTATACACACTAACTAAAGGAACATCATCCTTGATAGAATGATAGTCCTCTTCAAGCCTTTTGGGAATGTTGGGGGATTTCTTCATCAGATCAGCAATAATCAGCTTGATGAAACGAGTATACTGAATTACTTCCTTTTTCTGAAACATATTATTCGTAAAATCCCACCAAAGAAGAGCAACATAATCAACATGTGTTTGGTTGAGTACAACATGAAACAACTAAAGAATGTTGATCTTTGTCTGATCATGGCCAGAAGTTCTGGTAGTTAAGCAGCGGTTGAATACTTTGAACATAGTCTGCCATGGTTGAGCCAGATTCTTTGTGTAGAAATCACTCACTTTGTTAAAAACACATTGATAACCAACTCTATTCATGAATGCTTTAATAGTGTGAATGTTGGCTGGTACGACAAATGGATTCTCAGGAGTTCCCATTGGTAAATGAAGAGTATCTCTAAACATATCCATAGTGTATATGAATTGTTAAATATCCAGCATGAACTTGATCGTGTTCTCACTATCTGGTACCTTGCTCACCGTCCTCCAAAATTGTTGTAGGTACACAGCAGGGACATCAGCAATTGCAGTTAATGCATGATGTCCGCATAATTATTGCATCTCCCAATTGGTTTGTATTGAGGAACAATTTGAGCTGCTGGAATCAAGTGTTGAGCCATGTGAAATACTGTATGATGACATGAAATGATTAGTGAGATGAGATATAGTTTAAAATTTGCACATATTTGACATGTTTTGTCTCTTTCCACTCTGTCTGTTTTATATGCTCTAGCATTTCTTTTTGAGCATATTCCTAATCAATTTTTCTCTGAGTATCATTACTTGCTTTTCGGCACATGCCATACGCTTTAAATTCTTTTTAGACTCATATTGTATCTCTGGCAATTCTTTTTTCGAGTCATCGGCACTTTGATTTGCTTTTTTCCACGTATGGATTTTAAATCTCTCTTTTCTGTTGTTATCCTCCACCTAAAGAGTTTTTATGAAATGATACTCTATCAAGAATAATAAAAATATACTCTGATTGTTTAACACTTTTAACTTTTTAAAGATAATCTAAGAGTATAACAAACTTTGTATTCTTTAAAACCTTTTTGTGAAAGTGTACCACTTTCTAACACAAAATACATCTTTTATTGATAGAATTTGAGATAACTTTTCCAAAGCAAGTTTTTTTTCAAAGATCCCTTGAAAACATTAATTACATAACCAATCTATTGAGACATAACTGGGATGGTCACTAAGCCACTCACTCCTCATTCTGTTCAATGTAGAAAACTGCCGAAACCAGAACTGACTTAGATCATTTATCCAATTATGTTCAAAAGATAGTCATAAATCATTTTTGAATTATTTTGAAACAATCTTTTTTTCAAAAAACTTGAACTTTTCTTTTGATAATACATGATAAACGTTATGAATCACAGCAATTGAAGCTTAACTTTTGCATTTTCCAACATATGTTCCTTTTTTATAATTTGATATCATTGATCACTTTTGACTTGAAAAAATTTGTTAAACAAAACATGATCTTATATATGATATCTGGATGGTCAGTAGATTGCTCACTCCTCATCCTGTTAAATTTAGGAAACGGTCGTAACCGGACACAATCTTCACCATTTGGTCCATTTATCAATATAAAATATGATTTGGAAACAAAATTTATAATTTGATTTCGTAGGATGCCTCTTTTTTTAACATTGAAAATCCTTTTTGAGATTCAGATAAAACAAATTTATTCCATTATTTCTTTATACGAAACCCAAATTTTCAATTCATTAATCCTTATGAAACCTATAATTAAGCCCAAAATATCACTTACGAAACCCATTGGCCCAAAACCTGAAGAATATAAGTAATCTTTAAGAACAAGAACTAGAGAGAGAAAGTGGGAAAGAAGGATGTATTTTCTAGTGAGAGAAAGTAAAGAACATGAAGTGCATTAAGTGAAAATGAAACATACAACCAACCAACCACCTCTCCAAGGCATGGAGAGGTGTATAAATACTTTTACATGGCACGTGGGCTTGGGCTTGCATGGGTTTATCCATGGGCCTTAGCTAACTAACTATGTAAGTTTCCAAAAATTACTTAACGAGCTAACGACTATTTATCTATGGAAGTGACTGACACTTTCGTGTTCCTATCAATCTCCCTCTAAGGGATGTCACTCTATTTTACAAAATTTAAACCTAGCATACAATACTTAATCTTTAGTCTTGAGCTCGTTTAACTTCAATCATTAACTTGTGATGTAGTGATCATTGACTTTGGGTTTGAGCTTGTTCCCTTATCTTGAATGTGAAAATGTGATCTTGAGCACCTTGAGATCATCAACCAAGCAAAATCTCGTTTTGCCATCTTGTAAACTTTGCCATCTTGTGAACTTGTGACTTTTGGACCGACATGCTCATACTTGTATTGATTTGTTGCTAAAAAAGCATTAATGTTGCAATCTTTACTTGAAATTCTTTAATTTAACACGTTCTCACTTTTGAGAAAGACGTCCGTATATCAGAGTGACTAAACTACTTGAAATTCTTGACTTTAAACTTCGTCAAGTCAAGAAAGAACGTATTATATCAAACATCGAAAGTCTTTGAAACATGTACTTGCGGTTTCATGAATGTCCTTCTATTGGCTTTTGGTCGGTATGAGCTTGTTTTAAGAATCTTATGAGTCAGCTGGAATCAGGTACCTTCACCACCATCTTTAAGTATCCTGCATAAAACAGTTAGCAATAAAGCGGGGACGAATAATTGATTGTCCCCTTCGCCGTGTTTGGTTATAGTTAACCTTTGAAGGTTTCTATAGATCAATACGACCAGTGAATAGGTAGATCCAGAAATTTAAAGAATCTCCTTGACAGATTTCCCAGCTAAAGTATCGAGTCTTTCTAACACATGTGTATCAGATTCATCAAACTCAGCATGTTCTCATTATCAGAACGTCTTAAGGCAGACAACACGATAAGAGTGAACCAGCGAGTTACTATCTCACCGATTGAAATAAAAATTGATTTGAAAATCAATCGACGTGTCACTTGCTAAAGTGGTTTTGTGACACATCGAGAGTGTTAATCATTTCAAAATTCATCATCAATCGTCAATTCATAACCTGGAACAAGTTTGATTCTTATAGAATCGCACCATCATTTCTTTAGAGTTGTCACAAGTTTGATTCATATAGAATTGCACAAGTCACCTACCATGAGCTTGTTTGAAGTTGGCTCAAGCAGGATTTCCATCTTCACTGTGAATTATATCACTCGGATGTTCTGGCAAAATCACAAGGATAATGCATAGGACTCTTAATGTATATCTTGTTATTCATATTGTGTGACTAAGCAAGCATAATTTGACAAGTGTCCTAATATGATTTATGGATAATCTCTTTTGGCTCTAGACTCAATTATGCACTTTGCTTTTAGTGACCGGAGCCTGGAGCAGACTGCCACCTTTTCAATATCTACAAAATCAGGGTGAGAAAGTTAATAGAAATGCGTGTAATCTATGTGATAAATGAAACAAGAGTCTTTTGAGAGACCTTGAGTGGCTAGGGAGGGTTGTGCATTGCATCACTAGGTCCATGATGTCAGTCTTCAATGTCAGCAATCATCTTTGTGATTCTTGACAGCAGATGTATTGACCCGGTTTCTGCCTAAGTGTAAGGAGGGCTTCTTTCTTTTCACCCTTTATCTTAACTTTTCTTTTTAATTCTTCAACCCTTTCAGAGCTTACCGAGACTTCATAACTAGTACCTTGTTAGGTTTGTTCTAGTACTAGCTCCATCTCAGTCGGCACTTTTTGGATAGAGGAGAGAGAGAGTAGAGATCACCCTTTATTTAGATAATTTGTCTTTTCTTCACTATCAACCCCTTCATCTCGGCTGAGGTCTCGTTGTTTGGAGAGTGTTGTGAGATAGATAGATAGTGTGTATTATTTTATTTATACCAATGTTCGTCCTATCTCGACGGCACTCTATTCGTAGATCGAGATAGCTCTCTGTATCTCTTTATGTGTGTTTTTAGTTTGAGAGATGTATGACTTGTTCTACTTATATCTACGCTGGCACCCCTATCCTTTTAGAGTGGAGATGATAGATATCCCCCTGCTCGCAGATGAGAGTAGTGAGAGAGTTGTCATGTCATTGATGAGTGTCTTAAGCTTAATCACTCCAAATATAACTCCATAAATTTAAGTACATGGTCGGTCCTTTGGGTTATTTCACAACTCACTTATATAGTCAAATACTCAACTTAAAATCGCATTAAACATCAGTATCAATCCTTAGCCCTCGCCTTCGCCCTCCTCTCTCAAGATGTATTTTAGGTGTGTGTGTGTGTGTGTGAGGATAGTTGAGTGTTTCAGCAGTTACTATTCTGATCTTCGCACGTCCCCCGTGTTGAGTAACTGGGTGAGGTGGTTTGATGCTCGCTGTTAGTAGTGCATTGTGTCTGAGAGGGTGCGCGGGAGAGATATTGTCCACGCGCTCTCTCGCTCACTCATCACCATAGAGATCCAAAGATAGAATCGCTCGTCGCGATCTCGCGTTATAAATCCCTCCGGTTCTGGCTGGATCATGAGATTTGAATACCTATGCCTAACCACCTTATAACTCCATAAATTTAAGTACATGGTCGGTCTTTTGGGCATTCCATCACAATCAAAACCAAAATCATTGAAAAGTTCAATCAAAGTGTTTGATATAAATATCAAAAAGATTTTCATTTTGAAAGTTTTTCATCATCACTAAAAGCTCTTCTTTAACATGTGCATCGTAATCGTAGTACATGCTAGGTGTTGAAGTGTATTGAGTCCATTTAATACAATCACATTTCAATACAAATTAGATTCAGTTTAATCATATTTTCTCCCCTTATCCAAAATATTAATCCCTTGATATTTTAAATATCAATTGATAAAATGTTCAGGGACAAAATGTTGCACAATATCTAAATTGGAACATTTTAATGCTCCCCTTCAATATTTGAGGGTATATAAGATAGTGCTGAGTACAATAATTTGAATTTTTTTGAATTTACTATGAAATTCTTGAAAATTTTGTACTCGAGCACTTTTTATTTCACCATAAGTCTACACTACATATATACAAATTCACAAATTTATATTATTTATGAGGTTTGACCTGAGTGATGAGAACATCATATGATGGAATCATATGGTTCTTTGTAGCAGCCGAAGGTCTCCTCCGTAAGGTCTTCTACCAACAAACTTTTCCAAACTACGCATCAACCTTCTATCTCTGAGTTTCTTATCAATGGCATTTATCATCACCCGAGCTCTTTGCTTGTCTTATTTGCTCAATTTTCTCTTTGGCAAGTACTCCATCTGAATCCCAGTAGCAGTATCATTAAGAGGGTGCGAACATGGTTTATTGTGCCGTCATTGAACTTGTAAAGTTCATCAGTACGCATCAAACGATTTCTGCCATGTCATCTTGATAGATAATGCCTTGGATATCATGGTAAGCAGTGTAGAGAGTCATTTTTATGAGATCTGAACGGTATGAGTTTGGTCTTGAGAGATTTATCTTCTTCTGGTAGCTTTTATCTGCCAGTTATAGATCCTCCACACGTTCTTGAATGACAATGCATCTCGTGTACATTCTCAAAGCCACATTTAGTGCAAATCGTTCATCCAAATTGAGGTTGGTCAGCTTACCTTGAACAAGAAGAAGTAACATATCTTCAATGTCTTGGCGATGAAGTCTTTTGAAGTCGCCTTCTCAAAACCTGTATAGCTGATCGTCCTGCCTTTGAACAATAATCTCTTCTAAATGTTTGTAACCAAAGAACTCCATGATCTTGAGACCGGTAATAGCAATGATCCTGTGTCTTAAGTAGACATCTTTTGAAGTTTCCATGTTGGTAGCATATCCATAGAATCTCTGACGTTTGGGTCCCCAGTAGGCATGCTTGTCGTAGACAACTTGTGCTGGACTCCATATACTTCTAGGAACTTTGTCTTTAATCCATTTAACATGACCGTAATTAGCAGCCTTCATCTTGGTAAGTGAGGTTGTATATTTTTGACTTAAGCTCCCTCCTTTCAGATATTCGAGATCATTATTGATGAAGTGATCAAAAGGGATAACTTGACGACCTCGTGCATTCTGAATTAAAGGAAGGGGCTTGCTGAGATCATGGAGATACGGTCTTCCTTCAGGATTATGCCAATCTAACTGATCATTGGCAGCTTTGAATACTTCTTCCAAGTGGTATTCTAATTCCACTACACTCTTGCACGTGCCTTTCATGAGATCATATGTTGGACCGGTCAACACATCTTGAGTCAGATTGTTTAATTTGAGCCGATTCATGATAAAGGCAGAGAAATCAATAGGAGTAGCCAGAAACTCATTAAATAAGGATTGTGTGCCTCAAGCTTGAGCCAACTGAGTCATCCTTGATTGAGGAGGTCGGTCATCAACAGTATTTGTTTTGTTCCATTCATGATCAGGAGTTTAAGAGTCTGATGGATTCCACAATCTTTCATCAATAACTATTATCTCTCTTATAGGCGATACATCATCATTTCCTGTATTGAACTCTTAATGCAATGGTTCTTCTAAATCATCAACCCTTGGACAATGCTCCTCTACTTGAGCAGACTTGCCTGATGATTTTGGTTGAGATCTGAATGCACCTTTGGAAGAACTTGTAGACTTGGACTCCTTTTGAGTTGCTTCTTTTGATGACTCTTCCTTGCCTGATCTCCTTCGCTTCGTCCCCTGGCTTGATCCAGCGGAGGGTTCTTCATCTTTATCTTGATCATCACGTCCTCTCTTTAGGGTCACCACATCACCATATGAGCCAAAGAGGTCCTTGTCTGAGTTGTATGATTCAATCAATGTATTGTAGAGATTCTTCTGAATGTCTGATCTATTCATTGATTTATTTTCTTCAATTTTGTCGATAAGAATATTCTTTAACTAGAATTCTGAGAGAGATGCTGCAGCAGCATAAGATGTCTGAGGTTAATTAGATGATCTAGCCAACACTTCAGCTCCTAGAGATTCTGTAACATACTTCTCAACCTTTGGCATGATCTTGGATACTTGAGCTTTAACCTGATCCTTGATTATGGCCTTAATGTTTAAGTCTATCTATTTAAGAAATTCGTCATTCTCGACTTGAGCTTCTTCTCTGAGCTTGTTGGATTGTAGCTGAACAACCACATTCACTACATATTTCATATTAGACGCAAGGTAGTTATCAACAATGCCCGAATAGACGATAAAGCTTCAGCAAATTGATTGGTTTGTTTGAACTCATATAGTTCAGTCTCTAATGAGGATACCCTTCGTTCAAAACTAAATAAAGATGCAAAGTTAGGGATTTCTGGCAAAGTTGTTGGAATAGTTGTTGTTGTTGTGGAATCATGTGTTTGTTGTTGAGATTGAATGATTAGAATGGGTGGTTGAGGAATTGTAGTGTCAAAAGAAGGTGTCTCAGTAGTGGCGGAAACTGATACATTGACATGAATATCTGATTGAACGTTTGGATTTAAAATCAAGTCGATACCTGTATTCGGAGAGGGATTAATGAATTTAGACACCAAATCTGATGAAACAGAGGAGCTTTGTTGTTGCACTACTAGAGGTTCAGTAGTTAAAGTCACGTAAACCTCTTCCGTCTCTTGATTAGTTTGCGCATCTGTCATTTCTGCATCTCTTTAATCCAGGTTGAGATTCAAGTCTCTGTACAATTCCTCATCTTTTTCATCTTCTTGTTCTCCTCCCATAACATTATCATCATCCTCTTGATTTTCTTCTTCATCCGAAATTTCATAATCAGGTGGTATTGAAACCTTCTGATTAGAAGACACTACATCATCATTATTTGCTTTTTCTTCTTCTATTTCTTCTTCTTGATCGTCAGCTTTGTATGTGGACAAGTTTGGGTGAACAAAATCATCTCGGTTATCTTCTGATTCAGTTTCTTCACTGACATTCTCTTGATCATCATCTTCATCATCATTGTCATTTGCATTGTCATCCTCATCATTTTCCTCATCATCATCTCCTTAACTGAATGTCTAAGATTCTTCTTCACTCTCTGATCTGTATTACATCAGGAACCTCTGGTTTGTCACCAGCTCCTTTGTTTGTACCAGATACAGTTTGTAGTTTCTCATCAGGAACTTTTGACTGTATGTCAACTCCATCACCTAAGCCACTTGCGTGAGAGCCGTGGAATTCTTTCTTGCTTCTCTTGGTTGCCAACTTCATTTGGTCAGTTTCAGTTAATGCAACCTCAGATAGCACTGTTAAACCTTTTGACTTTGTTGCATATTGCTTCATCTTGGCAGGTTTATCTCCCTTAGCTGAAGTCTTGATTCTTTTTCCTTTAGAAGCTTGAGCAGGCTTCGTCTTGGGAGATGATTCAGAATCAGCTTTCTTCTTTGTAGATTTTGGTTTTGGAGTCTTTTCACCAGTAGCATAAGGACGGTAAGTCATGTAGGCTTCGGACTCTAACATGGCTTGGTTGGTCAAGTACTGAGGGAGAATAGCACCGTATACTTGAGTGTCATGATGTTTAGAAATGATTCTTACTGTGGTGAACAAGAAGTCATCCCTGGCATAGTGCCAAAACATCTTGTTTCTTCCTTGGTATTGCCTGTTCCTTTGCCATGAAGTAGTCGACAATGACTTTGGTGAATCGTGGATAATACATGTCATTGTTCTTCTTAGAATTCTTGTTCTATACTTGAAACACCAAGTCTTCCTACAGTAAGTAGACATAGTCAACCTTCTTGTTATGATACATTCCCTAAAGAATCTGAGCACGTGACAGACGAAGACTTTCCAGAGCAGTAGTTTTTCCACTTAGACACTTGTTGATTATGGCAGCAAATGATCTCCATGGTTGATGCATGTGATTGACGTTGACGTCGGATAAAAACTTGATCTCACCAGTGTGTCCAAGGTCTCTAATAAAAGATAGAATTTCCTCTTCAAGTGGAGGTTCATCAAATTTCTGACCTGGGAGTTTAGGGCAAATCTTGAGCATATCTTTAAAGTTGTCAACGTTAACAGTATGAATTTTGCCATTCAACTTGAAACGAAGTAAAGAATGACGTCTAGAGACAGTGACCCAGAACTCTTGCATGTATATTTTAGGTACATCAGCAGAGATCTTAAATGCGTTGTAGAATGAAGTGAGTTTGAAAGCATCTAATGCCACTTAAAGAGTAGGTTCCTTGGATTTGAGATTTGAACTTAGTCGGAGATTGCTTTTCCCTATCTTAAGACGGTTAGCAGGGGCGACTAATTCATCATCCAGTGCCTTTTGCTGAGCTCTTGTGTTATCCATGATTCTGCTACAAAAAAAATCAATACAGTTTATGTTTGATAAATATACTATAAAGACCTTTCAATTGAGCACTTTGAGTTGATTCGTGATGTGAGAATTTCTCAAGGATAGGGTTTCCTAAGACTTTTAGCACCTTTTAAAATCTTTCCATTTAAATGACAACTTAAGCTAACTTAACTTGGTTTGAGTGAATAATTAACCAATTTTAATTACCTCCCTAATTAAGATTTTAAATCGTCCTTTTAATTTGGAAACTTGATCTTAAGTGTGTTTGGTCTTTGAAACAAAAACTAATTTCTAAGGAAAAACTTGTTGTTTGGTTCCCTAATAAACTAGTTGATCGGTTCCTTAAAGAATAAAGTTGTTCGGTTCCTAAAAGCAATCTAGTTGTTCGATTCCTAAACGAATCAAGTTGTTTGGTTTCTTAAAGAATCAAGTTGTTCGGTTCCTTGTAACACATGAGTTGTTCGGTCCCTATTAACAAATGAGTTGTTCGGTTCCAAGTAGCAATATAGTTGTTCGGTTCCTTATAACTATAGAGTTGTTCGGTTCTTATTAACAACTTAGTTGATTGGTTCCTTATAACTATAGAGTTGTTCGGTTCCTTTACACTAATTAGTTGTTCGGTTGCCAAAGGAAGACTAGTTGTTCGGTTCCTAAAGGAAGACTAGTTGTTCGGTTCTCAAAGCAAGACTAGTTGTTCAGTTCTCAAAGCCTAACTTAGTTGTTCGGTTCTCAAAAGAGATGAGTTGTTCGGTTCCATAACACTACTTGGTTGTTCGGTTCATTAAGGCAAATTTAGTTGTTCGGTCCTTTAAAAATGTAGTTATTCGGTTCACATGAAACATTTACAAACACAATGTTTTTAAGCATTTACACTTGTTTGTACAACATTCTTAGTTAAGAGAACACATAGGAACATGAAAACAACATGAATCAACAAAATCATCAAACACATACACAAAACGAGCACTTTAAGTCATAAGAGCACATATAT
>BQNB010026276.1:4020-34150 GCA_026074375.1 Tanacetum coccineum | reverse complement strand
TCATCAAACTGTTTTTGAAGTTTTTCATATGTTTTCACACAGTTTTTAGAACAAGATTGTACCTCTATGTCAGACCCTGGGGAGTTTGAAGTGTAGGCCATAGGAGCAAACTCAGTTGGTTCATCTTAAGCTATATAACTCCAGTCATATCCCAATCCATCTTGGACAATCAAAGCATTGTCCTGAACAACCAGTGCATCAAAGGTCTCTACTGGTACAGTACTTCTGGTGTTGTCCCTGCTCTTATACCCTGCATGTCCATTCCTGTTTCCTTGATTTCTTGGTGCTCTACATTCCCTTGCAAAATGGCCCCTTCTATGACAGTTAAAGCATTCAAGCTTAGGTTTATCAAAACCTACAGGTTCTTTGCCATTGAAGATTAACTTTCTTCCAGTCTTCTTATAAAATCGCTTAACCCTCATAGAGAGCATGGCCACCTGCCATTTAAGGTCCATTTCTTCCAAATCGTCATGATCAATCTGATCTAGGTCTTCATCATCCAGTTGTGGACTATTTGACTGATTAGCAAAGAATAAGAACATTAGATCATCAGTATATGATGATGAAGAGGCTTGTCCTTAAGAATTATGGCCTGATGCAGTAGAAACACTATTAGAAGTATTAACTTCATTACTGCTACTAGTGTCTTCTGCAGAGAGAAATGCCACACCTTTGATATCAGCTTCAAACACTTTTAGGTTATTGTATAGATCATCAATATCCAAATCATCTATACTATCTTTGTTCCTCATAATCAAGGCTACATTGTTCCATGATGAAGGTAGATCTCTTAAAAATTTCTAATTTGAATCTTCATTAGGAACAGCTGCACCATGAACTTCTAGAAGGCTGATAAGTATTTGAAACCTATCATATGCTTTATCTAAGCCTTCTGTGTCTGATACAGAAAATTTTTCAAATTGTTGCTTCAAAACAGTCTTCTGCATCTTCTTAGATTCAACATTGCCACCAAATCTACTCTTGATAGCAGCCCACAAAGACTTTGCATCCTTTATTCCATGGAATCTTAGTTGATACTCATCAGGAATAGCTAAAAGCAAAATGCTTTTAGCTTTTCTTTCTCTTTGTCTTTGTAATAGTGCTTGAGCAGTCTGTGTGTGAAATCGAAGCCAAATCAAAATCAAGTCTACTCCGAGAAGAAAAAGCAAAGAAAAATATAACTTGAGGGGTCAAAAATGCCAAACCCTAAGTTATAGAATTAAGGAAACAAAAACAGTGGCGATTTATGCCAATATGGAAACTTCCATTTATAAAAGAAAGAAAGGGGAAAAAGAGAATGAAAAGAAGTAATATGTGGAGGGGCTTTTCTTGTACACAAACCAAACATTCCCTTAATCATCTTCAACCTCTCTCTGTCACAACCCAACTTGTATAAAACTTTTCTCCCGCCAATACCAAAACCAGCCCGCATCCTGTTTTGCTCCCATACTTCTCCTACAAAATCACTCAACATCCTACCAAATCATTTCATCCACCCTACTTTTTCCCCCAGCTTTATAAAGTCCATGTTGGCAATCCCTCTTCATTCCCAAAGCATTTCGATGGCTGAGATTGTCTCCAAAGAAGCTCAAAAGAAATCAAAGGCTGGGATTTGCTCAAGATTCACCTCACACAACTAGCACACTTGGTTTTATCTCTCCAAAGAAGCACAAGCTACAAGTCCAAGACTTCGGCTATAAATAGAGCCTTTTGTAAGCCTTTGAGGCATCTAGTTAGTAATCTAGTTTTTAGTTATAGTAATTAAATTAATTTTTATCTTTAAGTTTAAATTTCAAAGTCATATTACAGCTATTTACTTTCAACTTTGTAATCATTATCAAGATAATGCAAGTTTGAGTTTTTAAAGTCACTTTATAAACCAATTGTTAAGTTTTCTTAATTGAATGTTCGTGTTCAAAAGCTCTCAATACAGCTTGTTTAGAAACTGTTTTAACTAAGTAAACTTAAAAGGTTAAGTAGTTAAGAAATTATCACACCAATCACTCTCAAATATACCTCAGCTTATGTTATGGATGATAAGCCAGTTCTGGATGGGCTTATGGACTCCTCACTAGCTGTTTTAATACAAGGCTAAAAGCATGTAATTTCATTGTCTGACCCTGTTAGAGCAAGGTTTTGTAATTCTATCTCCTCTGTTTTCTTATATTCTTACTTCAGTAGAACTTCTTGTTTCAGCTTAACACTGTGCTAGGCCAAATCAGCCTATTAAGTTGCTTATTCCTAATTAAAATTGCTTTAAAAGTGTCTTATTTTGTTGAATAGAATAATCTGTTTTTAATTAATTTGAAAGAAAAATGATTTTGAAGGGGTATTTTCAACTAACAGTACTAACCTTAAGTTAGTTCTGCTAGTTAACTTTTGGAACAGCATTAACTTAACACTACCAGTACTAACTCCAAGTTAGTACTGCTAGTTCATTTTCTTGGATTTCAAAGGTAGCAGTACTAACTAACACTAGCAGTACTAACTCCAAGTTAGTACTGTCAGTTAAAACTGTTAGTACTTGACAGGTCATTTTAGTTTACTCATCTTATTATTCAGCTTGTTAAGAGTTTCTTTAGATTTTCGAAGTAGATTAAGCTTATTCTAGTGTACTGTTTTCAATAGAGCTTATATGTCTTTTTAAATAATTTTAAGAGTTAATCAGTTTTAGTTTTCTAGCTTATTTATCATTATAGTCCATTCTGGTTGCTTATTCTTATGCTTAAGTGCTTATTTTGGGTAGTTAACCTCCTGTTTTAGCTTATTTGCTTATTTCCTGTTTAATTGTGTTTTGTTAGCCCTAGCATAACTAACCTTAACTAACATACTAACTTTAGTCCTAGAGATTTAAAAAAAAAACAAGACTCCAAGTTAGTACTCTGAGTTAAATCTTTTATATGTTTGTAATACTGTTGTGATATATCTAGTTCAAATTAGCTTAATTTTTCTTTTTGTATTTTGCTTATTTAGAGTCAGTTTAGCTTATTTAAATTTGTCTTAAGTTTATTTGAGCTTATTTGTGCCTTAGTGTAGAAGTTTTAAGTATTTTTCCCAATTCTAGCTTTATTCTTGTTCTAGCTTATGTTCTTTGTTTTATTTTTTAATCTACGTTTGCTTATCATGTTAGTTCCAATCAAACCTCATCCTTAAGTCATTCAAACTCCAATCATCATTCGTGACTCGATATTCCATCTCTAGCCTCGTTGGGACATAACGACCCGGGAACACTCTATACTGCTTCCGGTTTTCTTGGTCTCGCGTATCTTGATCCTTGTACTATATCTATATATTTACACTTATATATATGTATAAAAAGGGGTGAGTTTCAGCGGAGTCAAGTTTTTTGGCGCCGTTGCGGGGAGCTAAAGCGAATATCGTTACGATTGATAGTTATTGCTTTATATCGTGAATATTATCTTTTAAAAAAAAAAAAAACAAAAAAATTTTAAATTCTTTTACTAGATAATTATCATATTAAAAAAAATATATAATAATAAATAAAAAAAAATATATATAAAAAAACATTGTCCCATAAATGAAATAAAAAAATAATTGGTTAAAGAACACCATCAAATTTCCTCTCAACTGGAGTATTATCCATAATAAGTTCCCGAACAAAAGATTTAAAACTTGCCTTTTGTGTCTCTTGCGAGGTACGGCTCACCTTTGAAAGTTAAACAAACTATAAGAGGGGTATAAGGAGGGTTGTTCCAACGAACTACGACCCGAAAGGAGAAATAAGCTTCACGCTATCCCTCTCCTCCGCTCCTTTGTGAGTTTTTCTTTCGAAGAGCTACCGTGAAGCTTGCTGATTATCAGGTTTAAGTTGTCTTATCTCGTTTTGTCCATTTGTAAAATATTTGTTTGAAAAATCTGAAAATCCAAAATAATCTCCTTTGATCTTTTTCATTTGATTCTAAATTTCTCGACCCTCTGATTTAATTCTTCTTTCTCTTATCTTATTCGTTTAATTCTCATGACGTCATATCTACCATATGAGTGTGCCGGATGCGGTCAACCGTCGAATGACTACTATCTGATTATATCGTGTAACTGCCAACAATGCGGTTGTAATCTTATCAATGGAATTTGTCAAATTTGTATCGATTTTTTGACTCCGAATTCTTTCGACGATTCCCAAAATTTTCCCGACCATCCCGCACACTATGAACCAATATGGTGTGATATTTGCGGGAACGATGCTCGTTATGGTCATTATTGTACTCCTCAAGTTCCAAATCTGGAACCATGCTACGATCAATACTATGGTGAGTTCCCGCAAACTTTACCGAGTCTTCCACAACAATATCCTTGTTATGAAGATTGTGGAGGTCCCCATGCGACTTTTGAATGTCCACCGATGAATCAAAATTCACGATTCCAAATCTATCGGTTTTGGAACGAAAAATTCAACCCCCACAATTTCCCGTCATTCATCAAGCTCCTCAAAAATTGAGCACGGAAGCTTTGCATGCCCGAGAAGACCTAATCAATTCGATAGAAAACTTTCTAAAAAGGTTTAATCGTATTTCTTTTCGGGACAACCCAAAAGTTTTAATGCAAGCTTGGGATAAACTTTTTGAAATTAAACATGCTCAACCCGAGGACACACAAGATTTGCTCATCAAACTTGTGAAGATGTGCGAAGTATAAGCGAGGAGTTTGCCGAATATTAACATTCCTAACTATGAATTTGTCTCCTCGTCTTATGATGATACGATGAACGAAGAAAAGTTCAATTCCTTTAAATATATCATTATGTCGAACTTCCTCCGTGTGTTGCAACACACTCGCGTTATATAACCGATAGCCCGTTGACTCTCATCATAATAGAGGATGACATCTCACACTATTCCAAAACGGAATCGGACGAATTCATAAAGTCTAGTGTTGAGAACCTCGTCCATGACCCAAGTGAGTCCGAGGGTGAATGTGAGTGTGATGTGCCCGATTGTAATGATTCTCAAACAACTATTTTTTCGACGTTTTCCAATCCTCTCTTCGACGATTCTTCCTCTAGCGATGACGAGTCAAGTTATGAGGAGGATGTTCACGAAATGAGTTTTAAAACTTATTCGAACCCTCTTTTTGATCTTGACAAAGAAATCATTTCTATTGAGCTCAATCCGATTCATAATGAAGACCTCGATTCTACGCCGAAAGATGTTCGTTTTGATGCCGAGTCTTATCTTCTCGAATCATTAGTCAATCGTGATACTTTGAATGTTTCCCCTCCCAAGATTGATCATCTTTTCGATGAGTTCGCCGATGAACTCACTCGTCTCAAATTAATTCCACCGGGAATTGATATTATCAACCTTGATCCGGAGGGTGATATCTTGTTTCTTGAGACTTTGCTTTACGATAACTCTTCTCCCCGACCACCGGAAGCCTTTCAAGCTAATTCTGATACGATCATCGATTCTTCTTCCACAATTCCTATCCCCGTTGAGGATAGTGACTCTTCTAGGGAAGAGATCGATATATTTTTCGGTCCGGAAGACTCGATACCACCGGGTATTGAGAGTGATGATTTCGACTCCGAAGATGACGACAATTCTGCTTTCCCTTCCGAGTTCGAATCTTTTCATGTTGATTATCCCAACCCGGGAAATTCAACCAGTGTATTATGGTGGAAAGACATCCCCAAGGGATTTGCCTAATCTTTTTCTCACCCATCCCGCCCTTCAACTTGATTTTTGACTTCATTCCTTCTCATAATAATCTCGGATCAATCTTGATGATCTTCTCCTTCCAGTAGATAGAAACATAGACTTACGATCCTGGATAGTGCATTAAAGTCGAATCCATGAAATCTCTTGCTGCTCATTCACCGTGATTTGATACTTCACTTCATTTTCATCGCGAAAAATGAAGTCAAAGTTTTCAATCACGATGATCTTTCTACCGAGGAAAAATCTCCTCAGTCTTCATCACATTGTGGCTCGAAAGCTTTCCAACTTTCTTTTGATAGCCCAATGTTGATTCTTGGAGCCAACACTCCTCATTTGAGTGTTTGTCAAGTCCACTTTTATCCTGCTTGACAAGGCTCTAGTATGGGGGATATGGTCAAGCTCAGCGACCAGAAAAACAAGCGCTTCGCGGGAGGCACCCCATGCTTATCAGTAGTTGTAATTATATGAATAAGTGTTGTTTATTGTGTGAGATAACTTGTCTTTTCTATCACCTGTTCGTGTTGTTGTTGTTTATTGTCCAGGATTGCCCGGATTGTGAAGGCTCTCGTGTTCTCAGTTTTGTCTATTCGATCATTCGATTTCACATCCTCACTCATTTTGGGAATCCAGTATCCAAATCTAATCGACTAACGTTTTATCATTTGGCATACTTCATAAACGGCCTTAGGATAACGTAGTACCCTTCAAAACATCGAGGACGATGTTTAGTGCTAGTTTGGGGGGGTATCTTCGATTTGATTGTTGCCTGCAGCATTGTTTCCACGTAATCCCGTATTTTCACCAAAATTTTTGCAAAAATACCAAAAAATGAAAATTAAAAAATTTTTTCAAAAATAAAATAAGTGTTTTGTCACAGTTTTTGACTTTTCTTTTGGGTTAAGAAGGGGGGTGGAATAGGTGGGGATTTTTTGACTCGATCGGCATATTGAGCCTAACAAGTTCCTTCAGGGCCGAGCTTTCACGAATTCTATTACTATTGAATTTTAAAAAGGAAGAACAAAGAAAAGATAGAGTTTAAATATAAGGTTATGTGTTAAGCAAGATTCTTCTTAAGCTTATATGAGTAACTTGTGACTTTTTCTCCCATTAGCTTTTAATCCACCTAATCATACGTGCTCATTTCTATTCAACTAAGTCAATCGATGTTTTCAGAAAAAGCTTCAAATTGTAACTTGATTCTTAAAGCAAGGTTTTTGAAAGATAAAAATTCCAAAGAAGCATGAAGAATATGGAATGTCAAAATGCACGAATAATGTAATTATGCCAATGAAGCATACATTTGATTATATGGAGCTGTAAAAGATGTGTCGTGATATCCCCAAACTCCGCTAACCTCAGGTGGGGGTTCAAACTAAACATCTTTCTTCTTGGATTTGTGTGTGCTTGTGATATCTCCACTGGAAGAAAGGTCTAGTGAGGGTCAACTAAGACACGATCCTTAGCCATATTAAGGAAGAAGGTGTTGAATTGATTTCTACTACGCTAGCAACGATGTGGGTTTTCAAACTAAGAACACCGTTCGATGGTGTGATAATCCTACTAGGGAGCGAGGCCTAGGTAGTGTTCAAACTAAGCACCATTCCTAACTTTAAGAACTTATGAAAATGAAAAATATGGTTTGCAAAAGTTTTCTATGTTTAAAATCAAGTTACAGTACCTAATAAGTTGTGCTTGAGTCGTGATTCATCTTGAATTATTACTATGAAAATAAGTTGATCTATGGTTGAGTTAAAACGAGCACACACATTCAAATCATATATCCATGATTGGGAGTAAAAAGTTCACAAGTCATAAGTATGAGGGCTTAACATCTAAACTTATATCAACAATGATCTTGTTTAATTGCTTGGTTTGGATCTAGTGAAAAATCGGGGACGATGAATTTATCCGTCAGGACATCCTTAGATTATTCTATGGACGCTTCTCATTCTATGATCCCAATGTTGATAAAATAAAGGAAGTCAAACAGATAGTTAAGAAAAGAAAAAGAAAGGAAAATCCAAAAATATTAGGGATAGTTAGTGTACATATAAAAAATGGTGAAAACGGGACTTGTCAAGGCTATTGATTCTTTAGTTTCCTTTGGCGAACGCTTTGCTACTTTTCGAAGTAATTAGTCGAGGGGGATCGAGATTCTTAGTTTTCTCGAGTGCTTACTTCATAGCATTGCGTGGGACACGCAACATCTTAGTTTGGGGGATTTTGGTATGTGCTTAATCACACATACCTTTTACCTTTAAAAACGAGCTAAAATAACCAAAAACAGATAAAAACTGCCAAATATATGTTTGTTTTGCATTTGTATTGTACAGAAAGTGGATATCAACAAAAAGACGAAAAGCCAAGCAAAAAGAGACAAAACAGGACACGGGATGGAAAAGTGTGTGAAATCGAAGCCAAATCAAAATCAAGTCTACTCCGAGAAGAAAAAGCAAAGAAAAATATAACTTGAGGGGTCAAAAATGCAAACCGGCCTAATTATATAATAAAGGAAACAAAAACAGGGGCTGATTATGCCAAATTGGGAAACTTCCATTTATAAAAGAAAGAAAGGGGAAAAAGAGAATGAAAAGAAGTAATATGTGGAGGGGATTTTCATGTACACAAACGAAACAATCCGTTAATCATCTTCCACCATCTCTCTCACAACCAACTGTATAAACTTTTCTCCCGCCATACCAAAACCAGCCCGCATCTTGTTTTGCACCCATACTTTCTCCTACAAAAACACCAACATCCTACCAATCATTTCATCCACCTACTTTTTCCCCCAGCTTTATAAAGTCCATGTTGGCAATCCCTCTTCATTCCCAAAGCATTTCGATGGCAGAGATTGTCTCCAAATAAGCTCAAAAGAAATCCAAAGGCTGGGATTTGCCTCAAGAATTCACTCACACCAACTAATCACACTTGGTTTTATCTCTCCAAAGTAGCACATCTGCAAGTCCCAAGACTTCACTATAGAAATTAGAGCTTTTTTGTAAGCCTTTGAGGCATCTAGTTAGTAATCTAGTTTTTAGTTTTTAGTAACTAATTAATTTTTAATCTTAAGTTTAAATTTCAAAGTCATTTACAGCTTTTTACTTTCAGCTTTGTAACATTTTCAAGATTAATGCAAGTTTGAGTTTTTAAAGTCACTTTATAATCCCAAGTGTTAAGTTTCTTAATTGAGTTGTTTCGTGTTCAAAAGCTCTCAATACAGCTTGTTTAGAAACTGTTTTAACTAAGTAAACTTAAAAGGTTAAGAGTTTTAAAATTTATCACACCAATCACTCTCAAATATACCTCAGCTTATGTTATGGATGATAAGCCAGTTCTGGATGGGCTTATGGACTCTCACTAGCTTGTTTTATACAAGCTAGAGCTTGTAGATTCATTGTTTGACCCTGTTTAGAGCAAGGGTTTTGTAAGTCTATCTCTCTTTTTCTTATTATTCTTACTTTCAGTAGAACTGCTTGTTATAAGTTAACACTGCTAGGCCAAATCAGCCTATTTAAGTGCTTATTCTTAATTAAAATTGCTTATAAGTGTCTTATTTTGTTGATAGATAATCTGTTTTTAATTAACTTGAGAGAAAAATGATTTTGAAGGGGTATTTTCAACTAACAGTACTAACCTTAAGTTAGTTCTGCTAGTTAACTTTTGGAACAACATTAACTTAACACTACCAGTACTAACTCCAAGTTAGTACTGCTAGTTCATTTTCTTGGATTTCAAAGGTAGCAGTACTAACTAACACTAGCAGTACTAACTCCAAGTTAGTACTGTCAGTTAAAACTGTTAAGTACTGACAGGTCATTTTAGCTTATCAGCTTATTATTTCAGCTTGTTTAAGATTTCTTTAGATTTTTAGAGTAGATTAAGCTTATTTTAGTGTACTGTTTTCAGTAGAACTTATTTGTCTTTTCAAAATAATTTTAAGAGTTAATCAGTTTTAGTTTTCTAGCTTATTTATCATTATAGTCTATTCTGGTTGCTTATTCTTATGCTTAAGTGCTTATTTTGGGTAGTTAACCTCCTGTTTTAGCTTATTTGCTTATTTCTTGTTTAATTGTGTTTTGTTAAGCCTAGCATAACTAACCTTAAGCTAACAGTACTAACTTTAGCCTAGCAGTACTAACTCCAAGTTAGTACTGGTAGTTAAAACTGTTAGTACTGTTGTTAGTACTGTTGTGTTTATCTTGTTCAATTTACTTAATTTCCATTTTGTATTTGCTTATTTAGAGTCAGTTTAGCTTATTTAATTTGTCTTAAGTTTATTTGAGCTTACCTTTGTTTAGTGTAAAAGTTTTAAGTATTTTTCCCAATTCCTAGCTTTTATCTTGTTCTATCTTATAGTTCTTTGTTTATTTTTATCTACATTTTGCTTATCAGTGTTTAGTCCAATCATAACCTCATCCTTGTCATATTCAAACATCAATCATCATTCGTGACTCGATATTCCATCTCTAGCCTCGTTGGGACATAACGACCCGGGAACACTCTATACTGCTTCCGGTTTTCTTGGTCTCGCGGATCCTGATCCTTGTACTATATCTATATATATTTACACTTATATATATGTATAAAAAGGGGTGAGTATCTGCGGAGTCAGTCAGATACATAAAAGTTTTCAAATTGTTGCTTCAAGACATTCTTTTGCATCTTCTTAGATTCAACATTGCCACCAAATCTACTCTTGATAGTAGCCCACAAAGACTTTGCATCATTTATACCATGGAACCTCGGTTGATACTCCCAACAGGGAATAGCCAAAACAAAATCTTTTGCTTATCTTTCTCTTTGTCTTTGTAATAGTTGCTTTAAGCATTCTTTTGGAGGGTACTTCAGTTTCAACACCTTTTTCATCAGTTATTACTTGTATAAGACCATCACCATTCAAGATCACTTGCCATAAACTATAATATGTGTTAGTGAGATATTACTCCATCCTCATGCTCTAAAGGGTATATTCACCCTTCTTGAGGATAGGAAGTTTTACAGTAGACACCATTTGAAGAGATTCTACTAGTGCTATTTGTGTTGCAGGTTCTTCACTAGACATTATGTATTATAGGAAGAGATATAGATTTGATAAAGTTCTTCTGATTCAGAGTTTCTCCACAAGCTCTAATACCACTTGTGAAGTCCCAAATAAACAGATCTTCTTAGCTTGTTAAAGCTTAGTTAACCTGGATAAATCCAAACTAACTATATGAGAAACTATGATTGTGAATACTACAAGTTATGCGGAATCTAACTTGCAATACTAAGAAGAACAATGAATACTAAACTTGAATATATTGATTGCAAATATTCTGCCTAGGTTACTGAATAACTAACTATAAATTGATATGTGTTTGCTGTGAGAATTGATGTATCTAACTATGCCGTAGGGTTCCTTTTATACACTAAGGAAAACCCTAATGGGCTTACAAAACGCGTTAAATAATCATGCATATCTATTCCTAATATATCTCATGCATATCACATAAGCAGTACTAAATTCTTATACTAACAGTACTAATAAACTAACTACCAGTACTAATGATCTATTATTTTGTACTGGCAGTACTAACTATAACAACTAGCAATACTAACGACTTAGTTTATATTCTTCAATCTTCAGTAGCAGTATCAATCTTAAACTAGTAGTACTAAAGTAGTACTGGCAGTAGTAACTCAAAATTCCCAACAAAACATTTTGTAATAAAACCTTGCTGAATAACTTTGTTCATTATGCTATTTCCGCTATGCATATATTCTATGTTCATTGTTATTATCCTAGATAAATGTTTTAAACAAACTGAGCTTACAACGATCTAATGTTAGCTGACTCTAAGTTACCTACCACATTTTGGGCTGAAGCAGTTAGTACTGCTTGCTATGTACAGAATAGGGTCTTAGTAGTCAAGCCTCATAACAAGACACCTTATGAACTTTTTAGAGGTTTTAAACCAGCTCTAAGCTTTATGAAACCATTTGGATGTCATGTTACCATTCTTAATACTTTAGACAGTTTAGGCAAGTTTGATGGCAAAAGTGATGAAGGTTTCTTTGTTGGATATTCTTTGAGTAGTAAAGCTTTTAGGGTATACAACACTAGAACCAGGAGGGTAGAAGAAAACTTGCATATTGGGTTTTTAGAGAATAAGCCTATGATAGAAGGGAATGGTCCAAAGTGGCTGTTTGATATTGATTCTCTAACCCAATCTATGAATTATGTACCAGTTGCTGCAGGTATAATCATTAATGAATCTGCAGGTACACAAGGAGAACTTAATGCAGGTACATCAGAAGAAATCAGTCAAGATTGCATTGTGATGCCAATTTGGAAAGATGCTTCATATTTTGATTCACCTTCCAAGGATGTTGATATTGGTGAACCAAAATCTGCTGCTGATGATCAAAAGCAGGTTGAAGATGGTCTAGATAATGAGAATGATGAAAAAGATAAGTCTGATGATGATAGCAGTCCTAAAGAAGTTAATGCTGTTGGACAACATGTTACTACTGCCAGTCCTACACTTGAAGCCACTCATGTTGAGTTCTTCAGTGATGAAGATGAACCAAAAGTTGATTTGGGGAACATCACAAATTCCTATACAGTTCCAACCACTCCCAATACAAGAATTCATAAAGATCACCCAATTAAAAATGTGATTGGTGATGTGAAGTCATCTGTTCAGACAAGAAGAATGACAAAACCTACTTCTGAACAAGGGTTTCTCAGTGCTGTATATGAACAGAAAACACATGATACCCTGAATACTTGTTTATATGCTTGTTTCCTATCACAGATTAAACCCACAAGCATTGCTAAAGCTCTATCTGATTCATCTTGGGTGGAAGCAATGCAGGAAGAACTTCTGCAATTCAAACTCTAACAGGTTTGGATACTTGTGGATTTGCCTATTGGAAAGAGGGCCATTGGAACAAAATGGGTCTTCAGAAACAAGAAAGATGAAAGGGGGATTATGATTAGGAATAAAGCAAGGTTGGTTGCACAGGGTCATAGACAAGAAGAAGGTATTGACTATGAAGAAGTTTTTGCTCCTGTGGCAAGAATTGAGGCAATAAGATTGTTTTTAGCCTATGCTTCTTTTATGGGTTTTCTGGTATATCAAATGGATGTGAAGAGTGCTTTCTTATATGGAACTATTGAGGAAGAAGTTTATGTTACTCAACCACCAGGATTTAAAGATCCTGACCATCCAAACAAAGTTTACAAGGTGGTCAAGGCACTTTATGGGTTGCATCAAGCACCAAGAGCATGGTATGAAACTTTGGCTAACTATTTGTTGGGCAATGGTTTTAAAAGAGGGAAGATAGATCAGACATTGTTTATCAAGAAGCAAAAAGGAGATATTTTTCTTGTATAGGTTTATATTGATAACATTATCTTTAGCTTTACAAACAAGGAACTGTGTACTGGATTTAAGAATCTTATGAAGGATAAGTTTCAGATGAGTTCTATGGGAGAACTCACTTTCTTTCTAGGATTACAAGTACAACAGAAGGAAGATAGAATATTCATTTTGAAGACATTCAACTACACTGATGTGAAGTCTGCTTCAACTCCAGTTGATTTGGAAAAGCCTTTAGTCAAAGATAGAGATGCTAATGATGCTGATGTACATCTCTACACTGATGTGAAGTCTGCTTCAACTCCAGTTGATTTGGAAAAGCTTTTAGTCAAAGATAGAGATGCTAATGATGTTGATGTACATCTCTATAGATCTATGATTGGGTCTTTGATGTATCTCACAGCATCTAGGCCAGATATTATGTTTGTAGTATGTGCATGTGCCAGATTTCAAGTTACTTCAAAGACATCACATCTCTTAGCTGTAAAGAGAATTTTTAGATATTTGAAAGGCAAACCAACATTAGGCCTTTGGTATTCTAGGGATTCTCCATTTGAACTAGTTGCTTATACTGATAGTAACTATGCTGGAGCAACTTAAGATAGGAAGTCTACTACTAGTGGTTGTCAGTTTTTAGGAAATAGGTTGATATCTTGGCAATGCAAGAAGCAAACTGTGGTTGCTACCACTACAACTGAAGCTGAATATGTGGCTGCTGCTAGTTGTTGTGGATAAGTACTCTGGATTCAAAACCAATTGCTGGATTAAGGGTATAATTTTATGCATATTGTCATTAATATTGACAATAACAGTACTATTTGCATTATTACAAATCCTGTTTAACATTCTAAAACAAAACATATAGAGATTAGGCATCATTTTATAAGAGATTGCAATGCTAAAAAGTTAATTCAAATCGTTAAAATTCATACTGATTATAATGTTGTAGATCTTCTTACAAAAGGTTTTGATGCAGGAAGGTTTCACTACTTGGTCTCAAGTATTGGAACGCTTAATCCTTAAATGTCTACATCTCTCTATGTCTTTGTAAAAGTTTTGTAAAGGATTAGTACTGTTAGTTCTTGTCAATTAGTACTGCTAGTTATACTTAAAACTGCTTGTTAAAATTGTTAGTCATACTTAATGCTGTCAAGAAGAAAATACTTTGGATTGTGTATTTTTGACTATGGATTAACACCTACAGGTTAAGCATATTGAATACCTGATGTTGAATGCTTCAACTTTGAAGTAATGTTTGAGAGGAAGTTAATGTTCTTGGATCACAGTTTTTAATTTTTATTCATGGGTTATGCATAAATATGGATCCTCATGAATTCCCACATGTCTATCTAGTCTTTTCTAGTGTGCTTGTGATGAATAGAGGAATGTTGTTGTATAATTATTAAAGACATAGTTAATACTGTTAAGCAGAAAATTACTACTGCCAAGAAAAAGTTAATGCTATTGATTAATTATGTTGTACCCGTAAAACATTGATATTTTGTACCCGTAAAACACTATAAAAGGACTAAAAACACTAAAATATGATTAATTATGTTGCAAATATGTTTGGTTTGTGTTTTTATGTCTTACAGGTAAAAAGGATTGAAAACGAAGCAAAAACGGTAATTTTCGGGTGACTTTCGACGACGTTTTCACGTTTATCAAGGTTCAAACGAAGTCGTGAATATTCCTCGATCACACCATTGGAAAGAGCACGAAAAAACGAGTCCAACGGTACTGGCCTTTTATATTTAAACCTTTTTAATTTAAACATTTTTCGTCCCTGTTTGAACCTTTAATGCTAGTATAGATGAACATGGCCAATAAAGGGTTGTATATTAACTTTTGTATAACATAATTGAAACTCTGCCTAGCGCAGATGGTTTCTTATGTTGCTTAAGGTTCTATACGAGAGGTCGAGAGTTCGAACCCCAGGCTTGCCTGGGGTGAGGATTTTCCCTCTCGTGACACGTGGCCTACTCTGGTGATGCCACGTGTCGACCTGAACTTGACCCGGACCCGACCCGATCCGACCCGGCCCATGACCCGACTTGACCCGGCCCAATACAGACTCTCGCCTGGAGCTCGACTAGTCTGCAGCCATCACTTGAATCATCGCGCACGGTCAACTACTGCGACTTCCGATAGCGCTAGACGCTCTGTGCCCACCACTGCCACCGTCTAGATTGAGATCCATCGCACGTGGTGTCCAGTAGCGCCTAGTTGATCGAGCTGTGTTGAAGTGCACTTCCGTCAACCGTTTCGCACTCGAACCGTCGATGCTCGCTCCGATTGACGGTGTAGTTCCGCGCGTGTGGGTTTTGACCGTTTTAGAGGTGTGCCTTGGCACCTGAGTCAGCGCTCAGTTGTATAATACTAGGTAAGACGTAGACAGATCGTACGATAGCGCTATACACTTGATTAGTTGCCACAAATTGGTTGTACCGTTGTCACGGTATTTGTTATACTGTGTCACCTCTCTGTCTGCAGTGTGTCATCTCCATAATGTTGGTGGATGTGCAGAGTACGATGTACTCATGTAGCAGTCGATGGTCGGCTTCACCCCCTCCGCCCCCGGAATCTAACCCCCGCCTCACAGTAGACCCATACCCCATCGGAGATCTGTTCCACCCCCCGAACAGCACGCGCCCGGCCCCCCCCGGCCCCTCGCGCACCACAATCCGAGCGTCCCCGTGACACGTCCCCTCCGTAACTGGACATGTGTCAGTACGAGGTCCTTTGTTGCCGTGTGTCAAGTACGAGGTCAGGCCGTTTTTTGTATGGATCCGTCTTGACCAATCATTGGGGCTATCATGAGGCGGTTGGTGGAGTGCAAAAAGTCTATAATACCCCTAGATCCAGCAATATCATTGGATGAAGACTTAAAAGGATGAAATTGCCCCTCCCACTTGGAGGCTATAAATGGAGCACGCATCAGCTGCATTAGGGTGTTAGAGATTTTAGTTAGATTTAGTTTATTAAAAATTAGTAGTATAGGTTAGTTTTAGGAGTAGTATAGTATAGTATTTAGCTTATTGAAAAAGCTTTTATAGCTTATTTAGCTTATTGTAATCCACTTTTTTAGCTTATTAATGAAGATGATTTGAAGATTAAAGTGCTTATTGACTTATGGCTTATTCTTTTTCTAATCCTCTATTTACTTTTCTTTTCTTTTCTTTTTTTTAGCTTATTTTGGCTTATTATTGCTTCTAGTTTTCTCCTAGCTTATTTCTTACTTCAAATAAGTTTTCCTTTGGCTTATTTGATTTAGATCTAAGCTCATATTATCCAAATAAGCTTTTGCTTATTTAATTTACTTTTCTTATTTAGCTTATTTCTTTCTTATGCTCGATTCGAATGCTAAAAAGGGTGTCATGAGTCTTCTACTCGGCTTATTCTTTAAGTCTTGAGCACCCTTATTTTCGAGAGCTTATTATTTAGTTTGGTAGATCTAGAAGATTTTTAGTAGTTAATGTTTTCAAATTGCTTATTTACTTTTAGATCTAGTTTATTAAATAGTTTTAAAAGTAGCTTATTAGATTAAATCTAGTTTTGTTTTTACAAATTTAGTTTTTAATTCTAGCTTATTTTTCTTAGATCTAAATCCTTAAAAATATTCCAGATCGAGTTACTTGACTTGAACTCACTTAGTTTCGGGTGGATTATAGATCTAAAGTTTCATCTTTTTATTCAAGCTTATTTGTTCTAACTTTTAATGTCTTATTTCTTATTATCATTTCTACTTCTAAGGCCGGAAGCTTAAGGGTCTTATCAAGGTAGGGGGGAGGCTTGATAAATAGATAAAAGTTTTGGATCTTTTATAGTTTTTATGAAAGTATTTAGGAGATAACGTGACCACCTTTATTCGCTAATTAGTAAAGTAAAATCTTTAAAGTGATAAACTTATTTGTTTATTAAGTTTGTAAGATCGGGTGTTTTTATATCATTGCGGTTCTTCATTCGGTTATACTTTTTCCCTTTTTAATACCTGTAGTTTAGATTATTAGTTAAATATTTAGGTTTGATTCTTATGATTGTTGCTAGTTTATTGTTATGATTAGTGAGTAGTTTCATTAGTGTTGTTGCTAAGTGATTAGTGATTTGGAATTTAGGTGCGGGTTTAAAAAGGTTTAAAAAATTAATAGTCATTAGAATTTTCCAATTTACATACCGTCATTTATTTTTAATGCAATTTAAATACTTGTCATTTATTTTTCTAAAAAGCACTTTACTTTACTTGTCATTTAAATTTCTTGAAATTTGTTTTCGAAGGATTTTAATTTGTTAAACCTTAAACCCGCACTTAATGAACATTTCACGTCACTTAGCAAGCATTTTCTTCATTTATATCTTTTAGATCAATTTTAGTATAATCTTGTAGTTTTTAATCTTAAAATTAATATTAGTTTAAAAATAGTTTAAATTCAAAAGTTTAGTTACCCTTTTATATGTTTTCCCTTTTAGTAGATTTAAAAAAACCAAACCCAAAAACTTAAGTGATAATCAAGCTCGATTTACAACTTGAACGTAGATTTCCATTCACTTCTCGCCGAGGAAACGACCCGGGAGGTTTTTGATAATTGCTTTGGTTAAAAGCGATTTTCTAGAACCCGACGGAAAATACTTACTATACTATTATTGATTATCCTCCTTATTATTACGTATTTATATATTATATATATTTTATACGTGTTAGTTTGGACGGGATCAAGGATTAATAAGACAAAATTTAGAATAAGCTTGAAATTTAACTTGTATTAATAAAATGAGGTTACATTACTTTGAAAAGGAAAGTACAGTATTTAAAAGCATAAAAGCTGTAAATAAGCTACCTACTCTCTAACGCTTTACAATGAGAAACTAAGGTCTTATTTATAGGGAAACTTGGGGTCTTGGGTGTGCTTGTTGTGCTAGTTGTGTGTGGAGCTCGAAACTCTCATCCTGGCCTTCCATTCTTTCTTTTTCTCCAAGTCTTTCATTCTTGGCCCTTGATCATATGCCACGTCCCATCACCAATCATTAGCACGGATTGCCAGCATGTCATTCCTCAAAACGTCATTGCTTGCGTCATGTGTCAGGGTTATAAGCTTCTAGAAGCTCATGGACGTGGGGTGAAAGGGTGGTAGTTAATGGTGAGAAACAAGAGGGAAAGAGAGGTAAAAGATGTACAGTAACCCTGTTTGACCCGTGTTTTGACTTTGGACCCAGATTTATATCACTTGTGACTTTTGGAACGGGTATGGGGTTGTTGGGCGGGCCAAAGTTAAGTTATTGGAATTGGACATGTTATTTTAATGGACTTTAGATTAGGTTTAGGTATAGTATAAATCTTTAATGGGCTGTCTCGGCCTATTAAAATGGGTACGGGTTGGCCCATTAAATATAAATACGCCTTTGGCTTTGATTTATCGTACTCTTACCATTCCCGTGCTTGGTTTTGTCTGTTTTGCTTCGTTTTTGTCCTTTTGTGCAATATCCGTTACCTGTAAGACACAATTCACAATACAAACAAATAAAATGCATTTTTCTGTATTTATTGGTCATTATTAGTCTTTTTAGCTCATTTTATTAGGTAAAAGATATGTGTATTTAAGCACATACCAAAATCCCCCATACTAAGCCATTGTCGTGTCCTTACGCAATGTTATCATTTCACGCTTAGAAACCAAATAGATTTTTACCCTTAGACTAATTACCCTCGATACAGTAGCTTAAGTGTTAATCTAAGGGATTAGAAATCACTCGTTTTGAAAAGCTCCCCCGCTTTACCATTTTTATGATTTCTATTATTATCATTCATTTATATCATAAACATCACGGAACAAGAACCATTTAAAAGACAAAATTCATCGTTCTTGATTTTTCACCTGTCCCAAACCAAGCATAAAAACGAAATCATTGTTAAATACAAGTTAAGATGCTAACACTACTCATAAATGCTAATTGTGGATGCATAGCTACTTTTCGCTCCCTTATTTCCTAAATCCTCTAAAGATTTTATTATCATTATTATTTGTGACAAATAAGTTAATGTCTTATTCATATAAAGTAAACCCGGTTTAGACCGCAATTTAGTTTGATATTCCTTTCCCTAAAGAGACGATATGGTGAGAATAAGGTCCACATTAAGGTTCTAATTTCGCATGATTTAGGGGTTATCCTATTTAGATAACCCCGAAGCCAAAATTTGGCTTTATTATTATTATTATTATTATTATTATTATTATTATTATTATTATTTTATTATTATTATTGCCAAACACATTTTAACCTGGTCCTTTAAAAACTGCCACATCGGGTTATACAAGGCCGACCATGGTCAGGAGTCTTATTTAGACCTCGGTGGAATTCCTCGGCATTTTAGAAGGCGGGCGGGGGGGATGCAACATCGGTTGTGAGCCAGAAAGATGCCAACAAAACTTAATCCGTCTTGGATTTATTTCGACCTCGGTGAATTCCTTGACCTTTTAGAAGGCTGCAACATCGGTTGTGAGCCAGCAAGATGCAGCAAACTTTTATCAGTCTTGGATTTATTACTATGTGCCTTATTTAGAAGACTGCCACATCGGTTGTGAGCCGGCAAGAGGTAGTGGTCTTATTTCGGCTTCGGTTTATTACATAACTTATTATTATTAGCCAAATTTCAAGTCCTGTGGTCTTTTAACTACCTAGACAACGGTAGCGAGCCGTCAAGAATCGGTAGCCTATTTCCCCACGACACTGACAAAACCTCAATATGTACCTTACTTACACCAGAAGGAATCTCTACGAAGTGATTTAAACTAAGAATCGCAAAAACCTAAAGTAACTTTATTTATTCAACAATTATATAACGTTTATTAAGCTGGTGGGAGCAAAAAGCCACAATTAACCTCTATGAACTACTCTATGTTTAGCATCTAACTTATATAAAACTCTATCATTTTTCGTTCTTCGTAAATTTAAAATTTAAAATCTTTAATAAAAAGATCCGCGAATGCTTAGTCTAATAAAACAAGCTTTGCATATTTAAAGTCTATCATGGAAAATTGCAAAAACTCTTGGCTTTTTCAAGCTAAAATTCGCATTTTAAAGCTTCTTGTATAAAAGACTAGCAAAAGCTTAAATTTATATAAGTTAAGGGGCAAGCTAGAGCGCAACATGCTCGATCAAGTCAAAATTTACTCTTTAAAAAGACAAAACATCGTGTCAAAACACTTATTCTATTTTTAGAAAAAATTTAATTTTGGCATATTTTTGCTATTTTTGGTGGAAAACGGTGTTACGTGAAGACAAGGCAAATGCAAGTAAGATCAAATCGAAAGATGCCCCCTATACTAGAACTACACATTGTCCTCAATGTGAGATTGGCACCGCATACCTAATTTTCAAGGCAAATCAATATATCTAAGGCGGTCTCTACACAAATCCTAAAGTCGTTTATTAATTATGCTAATAGATAAACGTTAATCAATAAGATCTTCGGATATCATATTCCTTATATTAAGCATGCGATAGGATATAAGATTGAGTGGACGATGACAAAACACGAGACGAGAGTCTTCAAAATATGGGCAATCCTAGACATAAAACACAAAAGAACAGCAAGAAAGAAGCGCGAGCCTCCTCACATCAGACTTATTCATAATTATTATACTAACATACTTCTACTAAGGATAAGAATGGGTTGCCACCCGTAAAGTGCTTGTTTTTGTTAACCGAATCACGAGTCTGACTCGATCCCCGAATTTAGTGGTCCATGGGGAAAGTTTGGAGATCCGGAACAACCATCGGTGGTATGTCCCTTCCTAAATAATGCTTAAGTCTATGACCATTCACCTGGAAATTGGGTCTGTCGGTTGAGATCAAACTCGATGGCCACCAAAAGGGAAAAACTAGAGGCATCGGTGTATGTCCGGTCAACGGGTTTTTTGCTTGCCCCAAGAAAATCTTTAATCGAGAATTAAAGAGAAGAACTCGATCACCAACTTTGAAGATGCGGTTTTTAATCTGGGAGTCATGAATCTTTTTTGTTTTCTCTTTGTAGATTAAAGAATTCTCGTAGGCTTGATCCCGGAGTTCATTTAATTCATTTATTTGAACTTTTCGGTGATCACCCGCGCTCTTAAGGTCAAAATTACAGTGTTTCAAGGCCCAATAGGCCTTGTGTTCAAGTTCGATAGGAAGATGGCAAGCCTTTCCGTATACAAGCTTATAAGGAGTGCACCCAATGGGTGTCTTGAATGCGGTACGGAAGGTCCATAATGCATCATCTAACTTATCGGACCATGAAGCATGGTTTTCACCTACGGTCCTTTCTAAAATACGTTTCAAACCACGATTTAAAACCTCCACTTGTCCACTTGTTTGTGGATAATACGTGGTACAAAGACGACGAGTAACTCCATACTTAAGCATAACTTTAGCAAATTGATCATTACAAAAATGGGTACCGCGATCACTAATGATAGCACGAGGAGTTCCTAATCGGGCAAAAAGAGATTTCAAGAATTTTACAACAACTCTGGCATCGTTAGTGGGGAGCGCTTTTGCTTCAACATATTTTGACAAGTAGTCGACGGCCACGAGAATGTACTTGTTCCATCGAGAAGACGGGAACGGTTTCCTATAAAAGCACATAGTCAAGATCTCGCAAACTTAAATGGCCTTTTTTAGGCAATTTCTATCCTGTTACGAGATTTGCCTTGACGTTGACAAGCGTCACACCATATGACCAAGTCATGGGCATGCAATGGATTATTCCTTTCTTTTCGACTTAAGGCGTCAGCCACAACATTTGCTTTTCCAGGATGATACCGTATCTCACAATCATAATCACTCAACAACTCAATCCATCTTTGTTGTCTCAAGTTAAGCTCTTTCTTGTTCAAAATATATTGTAGGCTCTTGTGATTGGTGAAAACCATATATTTTGTTCCATACAAATAATGTCTCCACAATCTAAGAGCAAACACAATGGCTCCCAACTCTAAATCGTGAGTAGTGTAATTCTCTTCGTGAGTCTTCAATTATCGTGAAGCATACACTATCACCTTTTCCCTTTGCATCAACACGGCTCCATAACCCTTAAGTGACGCATCGCAATAGACCACGAAATCTTCTGTTCCCTCGGGCAACACTAAGATCGGTGCGCTACACAATTTCTGCTTCAGTGTCTGAAAAGCTTCCTCTTCTTCTTTTCCCCACTCGTATTTCTTATCTTTCTGAGTCAACTTAGTCAGTGGCTTAGAAATCAAAGAAAAACCTTCAATAAACCTCCGATAGTAACCAGCCAATCTAATAAATTGTCTCACCTCCGTTGGCATCGTTGGTGCGGCACGATTCTTAATGGCTTTGATCTTGGTAGGATCAACATAAACACCATTACGATCAATCACATGACCAAGAAATTGTACCGAATCTAACCGAAAAAAAAATGGAAAAAAGTTTTGAAAAGTGGGAAAATGGGGTGTTTTAAAGCTTGTGATTTCTTAACTCTCACCACAAAAGTCTTTGCTACTTTCCAAAGATTTAGTTTGGGGAAGTTTTGAGATATTTGGTTTTAGAGCATATAATATTGCGTGAGGACACGACAATTACTTAGTTTGGGGAATTTTGATATGTGAGAAATCACATATCTTTATTATACCAAAAATGGCCTTTAAATGAACAAATTGTGCAAGTTATGCTTGTATATTGCTTGTATTTTGTTGTTTGTAAATGTGTAGGTACGAATAATGCAAAAATCACAAGAAAACGATCAAAACCGGACAAACACGGACACGGGAACAGATAGAGTACACAAGAGCTGGAAGTTTCTAGCAAAAGGTCATCAAAAAGTCAACCTTTGGTCAACAATGGTCAACCCACAAAATACCAAAACCTTCAAAATACCCTTAATGTTAACTCATTTTCACCAAAAGTCCTTAAAACCCTAACACCATTAGTCTTTTTATTATAAAGACTAACGGTCGTTAACTCCTTATAACTATAAACCATTAAAACCATTTACACGGCCCATTCCTTTTTAATAAAACCATGGCCCATTCCCTTTACACTGGGCCCAAGTCAACACCCACACCCCCGGAGTCAACCAAAGTTATAAAAAGGAAAAGAAAATAAGCGGGAAAAATAGTTTTTACTGTTCACCCGTCTTCCCCACTTTTACCCTGCCTAAAGTACTCGATTAAAATTCAATTAACTAATCATCCAACGTGGCTAAGAAGATTCTAAGTACAAAGTTCCATGTCAAAAAGGGAAGACGTCACAAAGGCTCCTGATTGGTCAAGATGTCAAGGGGAATGACACGTTGGCTTCAAACAAATTAGCGAAGAACGAAAAATGATAGAGTTAAGTATGAGTAGGATGCTAAACAAGGATTATTTGGAAATCTTAAGAGCTCATGTATGTAATTTGTGGTTTTTTCTCCCATAAGCTCTTAACCGGACTAATATACGTGCTGTTTTTGGAGATTAAACTCAAATCAATAATTTTTATGTAGTATATAGCAAAAATTTTAGTCTTAGTTCAAACTTATACTTGAATTTTTCAAAAAGAAGTCTTCTCTATATAAAAAAAAATTAAAAAAAAATTAATTATAATAATAAAAACTGTGGGCTGATAAAAGTTTACTACCTCTTGCCGGCTCACAACCGATGTGGTAGTCTTCTAAAGAAAGCACATAGTAAGAATAAAAAATCCGAGACTGATAAAAGTTTGCTGCATCTTGCCGGCTCACAACCGATGTTGCAGCCTTCTAAAAGGTCGAGGGTTACAATTGCATAAATGTTATGTTTAAATTAATAAATAGATCTCTTTTTGTTAAATTCAAATATGCTTTTGAACTTTGACTATTTCATTTTAAGTTTTGAAATAAGCTATGTATATACGGGAAACTTGAGAGTTTTTGAAACCTAAGGTCCGTGAGTCCCGATACTAGTCTCTATGGGGTGTCAAAAGCCTGGTCACTTAGCCACAAGGTTGGGATGTGCCGAGACGAAAGTCGCTACATGGGATGATCTCGCCTTCAAACTCATTATTCTCGGGTGGAACGTGAAACATAGAATTTTGCAAAACGTTGATCCACGGTTGAAATTCAAAATAGCACATTCACCTAAGATATAATAATTATCGGGAGTGAAAAGTTCACAAGTTGCATATATGAGTAGTGTTAGCATCTTAACTGATATTTAGCGGTGATTTCGTTTTAAGCTTGGTTTGGAGCAAGTGAAAAGTCAGGGACGATAAATTTATCCTTTTTGGGGCATTCTCGGATCGAAATGCATCTTGTTCTATGATCCCTAACAGTTATGGAAATAACGAAAGTCGGAATATTCTAGGTAGTTTACTTTAAAAAAAATGGAAAAAGTTTTGAAAAATGGGAAAATGGGGTGTTTTAAAGCTTGTGATTTCTTAACTCTCCCCACAAAAATCTTTGCTACTTTCCAAAGATTTAGTTTGGGGAAGTTTTGAGGTATTTGGTTTTAGGGCATATAATATTGCGTGAGGACACGGCAATTACTTAGTTTGGGGAATTTTGATATGTGAGAAATCACATATCTTTATTATACCAAAAATGGCCTTTAAATGAACAAATTGTGCAAGTTATGCTTGTATATTGCTTGTATTTTGTTGTTTGTAAATGTGTAGGTACGGATAATGCAAAAATCACAAGAAAACGGTCAAAACCGGACAAACACGGACACGGGAACGGATAGAGTACACAAGAGCCGGAAGTTTCTAGCAAAAGGTCATCAAAAAGTCAACCCTTGGTCAACAATGGTCAACCCACAAAATACCAAAACCCTCAAAATACCCTTAATGTTAACTCATTTTCACCAAAAGTCCTTAAAACCCTAACACCGTTAGTCTTTTTATTATAAAGACTAACGGTCGTTAACTCCTTATAACTATAAACCATTAAAACCATTTACACGGCCCATTCCTTTTTAATAAAACCATGGCCCATTCCCTTTACACCGGGCCCAAGTCAACACCCACACCCCCGGAGTCAACCAAAGTTATAAAAAGGAAAAGAAAAGAAGCGGGAAAAACAGTTTTTACTGTTCACCCGTCTTCCCCACTTTTACCCTGCCTAAAGTACTCGATTAAAATTCAATTAACCAATCATCCAACGTGGCTAAGAAGATTCTAAGTACAAAGTTCCATGTCAAAAAGGGAAGACGTCACAAAGGCTCCTGATTGGTCAAGATGTCAAGGGGAATGACACGTTGGCTTCAAACAAATACACAAGGAATGGATTTTTACACTAAAACTAAGCCTAAAGAAGCACAACAGCCTCTGACACACGGATTGCCACGCTGGCAATCCGTGTGATCACATTTTGATCTAACGGACAAGATTGGGCAGCTAATGATTGGAAGCAAAGAAGGGACAAGATCATTTGGAGCGTCTAACAGACTTGAAGACCTAGAATCTTCCTTCTCCTGCTATAAATACAAGCATCCTTTCACTCACAATGCATCTATCTATCTAGGAGTAGTTAGTTTTTAGCAGCTTAGTGTAGCTTTTAAATTTAGCAAATGTAATTTTCAATTTAATGTTTTCAGTCATTGTAATCTCATTTTCAGGTTGTAATTAGTTTTTTTTAGTATAAAATTAAGTTTACTCATAATTCAATGTCTTTTATTTACTTTTATGCAAATGCTTTAAATAAGCTCTCTTTTGTTTACACTTAACTCAATAAGCTCTTAAATCTACTTTAGAAGCTAGATGTTTTATGTTTACTCAGTAAAGCCATCAAAGCTTTACTGAGCTTATACTACTTAAAATCCACTCTCAAATATACCTCAGCTTTTAATATGGAAGGGAAGCCAGTAATGGAAGGGCTTCCAGGACCCCACCAGCTTATCTTAGGATAAGCTGGAGCTTGTTGATAGCTCAAAAGAGCTTTTATAGCCTTGTTTAGTGCAGAGGCTTATGTAAGTCTTCTTTTACCTTTTCTAGCTTTAAATCTGCTTAGTAGCTTAATTTTGCTTAATTTCTGCTTATTGTTGTTTAGGTAGCTTATTTGTGCTTATTATAGTTGATTTATGCTTATTATGTTTAATTTGTAGTTTAAAATCTTTAGTTTTCATAATTTGTCTTAAAACTGTGAGAAAAACCAAAAATAAGTAGCATAATTAGTTAGCTTATTGATTCTGCTTATTTTGTTGTTGATATCTGCTTATTAAGTCTGCTAATAGCTTATCACTATCTGGTATTAAGGAATTGTTCTTAAAATTTCAAAAATATAAGCTGAAAATGAGTTTGAGACATTTAAAGGGGTGTTTGGGACAGTGTGTCAAACGGGTCAAAATAGGTTTAAAAACCTCTTGGGTCATTTGGTGGATTTTGACAAGCTCTTGTTAGTTGATTCAAGCTGTTTTCAAAAGGTCTTAAAAGCTAGGAGTGAGTTTTTAAGTTTTTCTACTAGGTTTTCAAAACTGTGTTTCAAAAGAATTTTTCATATAGCTCATTTGATTAAGCTGTCAAAACCTGTTTTGAAGTGTTGTGTTAGATTTGTTTTTAGTATTGCAATGCAGTAGAGTAGTAGGGTTTAAGTCTGCAATTGTTGTTTGAGTTTGTGCAAAAATCTGTCATAGAAATTGCTAAGAGTTGAAGTCTAGGCTAAAAACAGCTTTTTGATTGGCTTATTGTGGCTTATTCTTTCATTCAAAATGAATTTTGATTATTGCTACTTGCTCATTTAGGTCCAATCTTCATCTGTTTTTAGCTTAAAAGTTCATAAGGATCTTGTTACTTGCTTAATTTTAAGCTCAAAAAGTAGGATTTGTAAAAATTTCAAAATAATTTTCTAAGTGTTGTGAATGAACAAATGGCTTTTTCATTAGGCTTTTTAATAGCTTATCTGTGTTTCAAAATGTTTTCTATTTGCTGATTATTAAAGCTTATTGTTCAAGCTTTCAGCCAATATAGTCCTTATTCCCATAAGGATCCATCTTGATGCTTATTTTTAAGCCAAAAAGTGGTCCTTTGGGTTGTTTGACTACCAGTTTTTGGCTTAAGTGCTATTTGGCTTATTTGTGCTTATCTGCTTAATTTCCTAGCTTATTTAGGTATAATATTGCTTATTAATTTAGTTTAAGCCCATTTTAGCTTATTCCTCTTAGGTTAGAGCTTATTGTAGCTTAAGTTCTTTGCTTATTTTTGCTTGTTTATGCTTATTAGGTATAGTTGAATATCTGTGTTAGCTTATTTCTCTTTTAGGATTGCTTATTAGTGCTTTAAAAGACCAAACAGTTATTGTGATTTGGGATTAAGAGTTAAGCTTACTCTGTCATCTTAAGTGCTTATTCTAGTGCTTATTTGTAGTTTATAAAAAGGTGTGTTTGTTAAAAGTTTCTTAGTTTTAAGTGTTCTAAAAAGTTATAAAAAATGGCAAAAATAAAAACACTTGGGATAGTAGGAACCCTCGGGTGAGCAAGACTCGAACTCGGGACCTCTACCACCATCAACCAAGTGTTTTAACCCAACACACTCAACCATTGTGTTACAATAGCTCATCCGTCCTATTTTGCATATATTATTCCTATATCCACTTTTTGGCCCATTAAGCTTATAAGCACGTTTTGATTTTTAACAGCTTATTTTGATAAGTTGTTTTGCCTAGCTTATTTTTCTTAGGATTGTCATAGTTTAAGCAATTTTTCAGAATTTTTTCAGATTTTTTATAAAACGTTTAGTATTTTTTTTATTTAATTTTCCGTTAAATCGTTTTTAATTCATAAAAATTTATAAAAAGTCAAAAAAATATAATTCTTTTTTAGAAAATTTTCTTTTAACATTTAGAACCTAGGAAAATTACATTTGCGTTTGTAGGGTTTAAATTGCTAAATCTTGTTTTTTAAAGAACGGGATTGAATCCCGTTCATAATTTTAGTGTTTTTAAGCTTAAAACTCTCTCGTTTTTGTTCTAGTTTTCTTTGCCCTAGCTTTTTAGTTAAATTAGACTTATAAAAACCAAAAATATCATTTAGGACTTAATTTTGTTAATTTAGGGTTTTTAGGTCCCGTTTAGGATTCTCGATTTGCGTTAAAATTTAATTTTCCGTTATTTTTCGTAGTTAGGTTTAATTAGCCCTTTATTTGCTCACTATTAGGATTTTAGAAAACAAATCATCTTCGAACCAATTCATGTCATTGTCCAAATAACAAACGAGGTCTCAATTTCATAAGTCTTTGAGAAAACGACCCGGTAATCACTTACCGGTTTCTTACGTGTGATATTTTTATGTAGAAATTGCTACTAATCTTTGTCCTCAAGGGTTTTTAGTAAAGTTCTTTATACTTTGATATTATTACGTATTAAATTAAACGATCAATTTTTGGCGCCGCTGCCGGGGATCTGTGATTAAGATTCCTTTGTTTGGATTTGTCGATCGTGATTTGGAGAACCTTTCGTCTTCGAAGGTTACGCTTTTAAGAAAATAAAAAATACAAAAAAATAAAAAATATAAAAAGTAAAAAATATTTTTCTTTTCTTTTTAGTATAAGTAGAAGATTATTTAAATAAGAAAAATACAAAAATATTTGCTCTTCCGGATTTTTTGATTTTTCTTGTGAATTCATTAAGAAATAAAAAATTACAAAGTTGGTAAAAGAACACCAACAAATAATACTTTCAATTGAAGTATTATCCATCAATAAGTTCCCGAACCAAAGATTAAATTTTTTTTACCGTTTGTGTCACTTACGAAAAAGGCGCACCTCTTTTGTAAAATTTATTTTACTTAAGAGAGTTACCCTAAGTTTGTTGATTATTCGGTAAACAAAAATATTTACTTTTCTCATTTCTTTTCTCATTTCATTTTTTTATTAGTGCATGCGCACTAGAAAGTCTAATTTTCCAAATAATTTAAACGTAACCATTCCGAGACGTCGAAATAAAGGACGTGCTCCAAACATAGTCGAACCCGAGCTTCGTACTATCATTACAGCAATTGCGGAACGTACAATGGAAGAGCTACTCCGAGCACCCACGGGAGGGTACGGAGAAGCTATCGTTTTACCATAAATTAATGCGGATCATTTTGAGATTAAAACGAATTTGTTACAATTGGTTCAAGCAAACCCGTTTCACGGTATAGAGAACGAAAATCCTCATGATCATATCAATAGTTTCAAAAGGATTACCTCGACTCTACGATTTAGGAATATGCCAAACGATGTGATTAAGCTAATGATGTTTCCATATTCGCTCGAGGGGGTCGCTAAAACTTGGTACGAGAAAGAACCTCCTAATTCAATCTTGACTTGGGAGAATCTTGTTACCAAATTCGTGAATCAATTTTTTCCTCCCTCGAAAACGACTCACTTAAAGAACAAAATCTCTCGATTTACCCAAAAATTCGATGAGTCTTTTAGTGAAGCGTGGGAACGATTTAAGGAAATGCTTAGAGCTTGTTCTCACCATGGATTTACAGAGTTAACCCAGATAGATACGTTCTATAATGGTTTAAACGACAACGATCAAGACTCCTTAAATGCCGCGGCGGGTGAAAATCTTTTGAGTGAGACGACTAGAGAAGCTTTGAATATAATTGAAAATAAATCAAAAGTGCGTTATTCACGAAACAAACCAAATGCTTCTAGGATGAATACGACTTCTAGGGAAAGTGTTAGTAAGACTGATGAGAGAATTGATAAGCTTGCGGATCAACTTTCGACCTTAGTCGAGATTGTTTCTACGAAAGTTGTCACTCCCGCTCCGGTTAAAGCGTTTGAGGAAACTTGCGTTACTTGTGGTGGTGCCCATTCTTGGTATAATTGTCCGACTACCGATAATAATCAAGCTAGTGTTTGTACGACTACGGGTACTTACAATCAAGTTGCCCCTCCGAACCGAGTTAGTAATCAAATGACACCACCAGGTTTTGCTCCGGTGCAAAACAATGGTCAAAATAGGTTTAATCAAAATCAAGGTCAAGGGAATAATTTTAATCGGGGAAATAATTTTCATAGTAATCAAGGTTTTCAAGCTCAAAATAATCATGTTCTAAAATTTCAAAACCAAGGATTTTAATACCAACCTTTTCAAGTGCCTAATAATTAAGTTCAACAAGAGTTTTCAAATGATTTTTC
>BQNB010026275.1:0-56041 GCA_026074375.1 Tanacetum coccineum | reverse complement strand
TGCAAATCCTCACTTTGCAAAACCATATTTTTCCAACACCTATAACAAGCATTACTTATAACTTATCGACAGCGAAGCACTAATTCTAAGAGGAATGCTCTTAAAAGGTAAGGTTAAGCAAACCTAAGTTTATGAATAAAGCAAAGCAATGAATCAAGCAATTACACAAAGCAAATACGTAGTAACAAATTCATACAAGATAATCATGTGATAATAACATGGTTTTAAAAGGCGCGCAAAGGCCTCGCAAAGGCATGAGGCGTGACCCTCCACGCCACGCAATAGACCAAGGCTTGGGCTTAAGGCTTGATGTGAGATGAACGGGTGAAAAAATGTGATAAGACGCGATAAAACAGATGCATGGGAGGTATTTTTTTGAATACAATTTCAGATAAAAGTCATATTTTTTTTATATTGAAGATGAACAAAAATTACATCAAAGATAGTTTTTTGATCTTATTATACTGCCTTATGTATATGACACTTTTGTAAACTCAATATATAAATTTATAAATATTTTTATATTTTGTGCCGCTTTAAGTCACGCTTTAAAAACGTCATGACTCGCTATGTCTCGTAAAGGCGTGGGGCTTGGCCATGCCGTCACGCCACGCCTCACGCTATTTATAACCTTGGATAATAATGTGCTACAAGCCTACAAAGTCCCAAATTAACCCACCCATATGCATATATCCTAATACTCAAGCATACCATGTCATAAAAACATTGTACGTACTCGTCTTCTTTACAACAAAGAGCTTTCACTATATGACATAAATGCTCTAGTTAATTAGTCGAGTTCCCGTATTTTTCTAATAAGACCCTTTTACTTAACCTAATTTCAATTTAAACATAGATTAATTAGCAAACTGTTAACCCCTGATTGATTACTACCCGCCAATAGCATGAACCCCAAGCTTTAATAGCATAGTCATGCTTCAAATATCAATTGATAATCCGTTTATATATACTGATGAATATACTATCTTACAAATATCATGGATGTAAAATGGTAACATGAAAAATCTGGATTGATGAATAAACTTTGCGAAAACCTAATATTTAACCTACGATAAATTGAAACTTAGGATATTGAAATTTTTACCAGAATCGATCACTTGAGATCTTCAAAATCCTTATCGCCGCTTCTATCAGTATTCTTCTGTGTTTTTTTAGAGTCGACTTAAGGTAACGTAGGGTTTCATGAGACAATAAGTCACGATATATATACGTTCATAATCATAATATTCTATTTACTACATTCACCCCCCGATCACCTTCCATATTAACATAATTGACCCCTTAGCCCCCTTAGCTCCACCCAATAAAATCACCTACGTTCTCTTATTATAATTAATTAAGCTCAACGCAGATAAAGAGTAAAAAAAAGTTCGTAGAAATCTAGAATTCACATAAAACTTTATCTTTAGTGTAACCATATTGTTGTTTTAGTCCATGTTATATGTGCCATCAAGAGGTTAACAATTTTGTTACTTTATGCTTTTGTTTTGATGGAACAATTATAAACTTCTAAAAGGTTTATACATCAATAAGTTCATTAATAAAAATAAATTAAAACTTAATGATTTGCATGACATGTAATTTCTAATAATAATGTCATGTAAGGCTAATACGGTAATGTACATCAAAATTTCATATCTATTTTTAAAAGTAGATAATTAATTTAAGAGAGGTGATTTGTACACATATTTTATTTGCCATCCACCATCAAATATGCATCTCTGTGTTGTACTTGTTGGAATATGTTAGTTGGATCTGCATGTTATGCAATTAGAGATGCGTGAGCCTATTGGGGGCACACACGTTAAGACACATAGAATGCGTTTATTATTTAATATGTTTCACGTAATACCTAAGTGTAAACCAAGGGACTAAATTGACACAAAACTCAAACCATAAGGACCTCTGGCAGCCGACCAACATGTGGTTTAAGTGAGAAGAGTTTGGGTCGGTTTAGGAGAGAAGGAAAAAGTTTAGGATAATGATTGAATTAATGTTTTCTTGTTCACCAAGGACTATGGTTTGGTGCCTATATAAACACCCACACCCTAGCTCATTATTCATTTGTTCTAAACCCTAAAATCATCAAATTAAGTTTCGGTGCTCTCCTCAATCCCACAGCCGATTTAGATAAAACCCTAAAAGGGTTTTTTGATTTTCGGTTCACCCTTTTTCTAGCAGCTGTGATTTTCGGTAAACCCTTTAAGGGTTCTTTAGTGTGAATTGGTATCCCACAAGGTCTTCTTGATCATAGCAGATTCAAGGGTTATTGGTTTACTTGTTCTCAAGGTTGACAACAGTTTAGAAACCACAAAGGTTTCAATTTCTTGATTTCCATCTCAACCGAATTCGGTGCAAAACCCTAACTAGGGTTTGTTGATTTTCGGTCCAGAATAACAAGGGTTTTGTTTGTGATATTCGGTTCAAAAAAAGGCGTAACACAAGGTGTTCGAGAGACGTAAAGCAAAGACTAGCATCTTGGCGTATTTGTTTGACGTGTTGTGTGAGCAACCGTAGAGGTGATAACTTTATCACTAAGTTTCAAGATCCAGGTTCTCGTTTATTGACTTTTGTCATTAAACATAACGGTTAGTTTTTCTTACCTTATTTGTGTGTTAATCTTTGATATCAAACTAGATCCATCCACCGCGTCTCGTAGTAAACATGGTTTACTAGTTGTTAAATCCCAACAGTGGCATTACGAGTCAACCTCGTTTGGTGTTATGGGTTACACACTTATAAAACACGCTAGATCCGCATGAAAAAACTTTTATTTATTGTTTTGACCGAAAATTATGGCAACAATATACAATTCTTGCCATAAAGAATAAATAAAAACCTAGAATCTTGCCTTATTACTAGTTAATATAGATTGAACAAGAATAGATTTAAAATTAAAAGTTAATTAAGTTTTAAGTTTTCTATTCTTTTTATTATCCCGGCCTTAAGACTCACGCAATCATGTAATATGATGGATGTGGAGATCTAGGTACTTTAGTAGAAAACCTAGTGAGAGTCTTTTGGTTCTTCGTTTGGAGAAGACTCTTATGAGACCTCAGGGCATTATGTGATTTACTTCTTTCTAAATAGAGTATGTCTTCACCTCATCCCATCTTTTCATCTATTTATATGCTCATGTGTTTATACTCCTTGTGACTTGTAACTATATACAAAATATTTTTTGAAACTCTAAACAGACTAAACACTTAAAAAGAAATGCATTTTAAATAAATCAAAGTTCTTCTTAAACTTATCGAGGTGTGGAAAATATACTCGAAGAATCTGACGATAAGTTAAACTTGAAAATTAATTTAATTTGTCTGTTAAATTACACACATAATTATATACTCCTAGTGACTTGCTATGTGTTATTTGTAAAACTTGTTTTTGGACAAATAAATACTGACATTAAACTATGAAACTTGTTTTCTTGAAAATTTAAATACATCATTAGTCAATTGAAAAATCGGCTCACCCATTGTGAACAAACTATAAAAGAGGTATAAGGCGGGTCGTTTGTTTCCCTAAAGAAGTCGGGTTTTTAATACGCTTCGCGCTTCTCCGCTTCTCCGCTTCTCTGCTTCTTTGTACGTTAAAATGGAGCTACTGAGAAATTTTGATAGGATGATGTCAAGATTAAAGTTAACAAAACGTTTTCTTAACTTATGCTACGAAGATGTTTTGCATGCTTCTTTATACACGATTTTGTCACATATTTTATAAAATTTATGTGTATGCCCTTATGTGAAATTTTAAGTCTATGCCAACTGAACTAAGAACACGTGCATTTGGTTTGACCTCTTTGGTCAAACCCTAGGGCCTTACCAACCCATGGAATTTTTTTTAATAGGTCAGATCTATGTCAATTTTTGCATGTTCTTTTTTTGTGGACTTAAACCGAGTATGCTTGATCAGACCTTGGACCTGAGGCATATGATGAGACTAAACATGCACTTGACATTACTATAGGTGTTACTAATGTCATAAGTCTTAGAAAACTAAGAGTTTCATTTATATGCAATTAACATATGTTTCTTACCTCTTGCCCTACTTGTTTACACGTTGGTCAGACCTTCGGTAATAAGTGGGAGGTCAAGTTGGATCTTAGTCTTATTAGTAATTAATTAGGTAGTTAATTCTTTTAAGAAAACCGTTCCCCGACAACGGCGCCAAAAATTTGATGCGTAATTTCTTTTAAATAAAAACTACGTTAGGTTTTACATTTATAAAACCCTAACTTTCTTATATATTCCTACGCACTAAAGAGCAGTGTACCCTATCGTGTATAGTGTAGTGATTGATAAGTACGGGTGTCGACCCAAAGAACGGTTTGTGTCTCTAATCGTCTAATTGATTTTATTATTCTACCTAAGAAGGCAGGAAATACCAACGGGCCTCTGATCTAATGGTATGGAGGTTTTACCCTCCTAGGCAAGGTTTCAAGTTCGAGTCTTGTCTAGGGCAATAAGGGTTTCGTCCCGCGTGCGTAAAGGGAAGGGTGTCATTGCCTTCTGGGCTGGACCCAACCTGGTTGTGTGGGCTCGCTATGCCTTCTGGGCTAGGGGCCATGTAGCCACAATTGCCGTTAAAAAAAAGCAGGAAATAAGCTTGATATGAGTTGCTGAATTTATTGTCGAGTTGTTTTGGTGGTAAGCCTAGCTTGTCGAAAAGGAAGTTGGTATAGTGGTGGACAACTAGAAAGGAAGAACGCAATTAATTAATATGATTTCATGTGCAATGTTTACCCGCAATCTAAATGCCACTTATCTTATGAGATAATTTTAATCCTAAACAGGTGGTCTCCTCATTAGCTTGCACTCTTAATAAAGTATTAAAATTAAGGGATCACCTTTATCATCAAAGCTGAACCACCAATGAATATTGGTCTTTCATTGGAGAATTGAAAACGGCTGAGTCAGAGGGTCTCTTTACACTCAGATTCTCGCAACCTTAATTTAATACAAATACAGGGCACAAGGATCACTTAAATGCACTACATAAAATAATAAAGAAAGCCATAAACAATGAGATCAAAAATTAATAATCAAAAAGATAATTAAATAATTAAAAGTAAAAAACAAATAATAAAACACAAATAATAACATAACAACAATAAATTAAACAGCGTGATCTGCTCAATCAAAATAATAATAAAATTAAATTGACCATAATAAATTGAAGTATTATTACAAATTGTGCCAAATTAATGCTCTCGATCTCCTAGTCAAACGCCGTGGCAAACCCCGAAGGGTTTGCCCTATACCGCCTGTGAACATGCCTTCTTTTCCTTTTCTCTTTTGGCGGCTCACTCCACCCGTCCGAATGTGTAATGAATGACACAGAATGTTCATTCCATTCTTTATATACTAACAAGCATGATTTGCCGCGCGTTGCTGCGTGACGTTATTTTTATTTTATTTTGTGCGGGTTTATTTTTTCTGTCTAATGGTTAATAGTTTGTTTTTTTATATGGGCTTATGTTGGTTGAGCCTCATGTCGCGAGTATTTTTTTATCTGAATAAATCAGTACTTTTTAATTTTTTTTCTATTTTGTGCCGAGCGATTTTTTTACATTGCCTATGTCTCATGTTTAATAGTTTGTTTTTTTATATGGGCTTATGTGTTGGGCTTCATGTCGCGGGTATTTTTTTATCTGAATAAATCAGTACTTTTGTAAAAAAAAAATTCTCTTTTGTACCAAGCGATTTTTTTACATTGCCTATGTCTCATATATAATAGTTAGTTTTTTTTATATGGGCGTGTGTGTTGGATCTCATGTCGCGGGTATTTTTTTATTTGAATAAGTCAGTACTTTTGTAATATTTTTTTTCTATTTTGTGCCGAGCGATTTTTTTTACATTGCCTATGTCTCATGTTTCGTAGGTTATTTTTTTATATGGGCTTTTATGTTGGGCCTCATGTCACAGGTATTTGTATTTTTTTATCTGAATAAATCAGTACTTTTGTAAAAAAAAAAAAAATGTGCCGAGTGATTTTTTTTACATTGCCTACAACAAAAAAACAACCAAATGGGCCGGCCCAAATTGGGAGCCCAAAGGGCCGAATACTATAGTGGAACACTGTACCACGTGGGCCACTTTCTTTTCTTTTGCTGAGCTGGGCTGGCTTCTTTTCTTGTTGGGTTGTTGGGCTAAATGTGGGACGACGTCATACGACGTCGTTTCATGCGAATTTTGATATATATATATTAATATGCAAGTTTGGAAATTGTACGAGTTAGGCCCCTGGAGATTGGGGTGTAATATGAAACTGCATATTATTTTGCACAATATTAGTCCCTGTGATTTTACGGCGTAACCCTATATGTGGTTACGCCGTTATACTCCTGACGCGACTTTCCTTCATTAAGAGATAGTTTTGGTTACGGCGTAATTAATAATCACGTTGCTCCGTAACCCTTAATCAGCAACAATATAATTTTCATAATAACAGATTACGGCGTAACTCAACGGGACGTTACGCCGTAAAGCCTCGTCAGCACCGAATCTTCGTATTAAATAAATGATTGTCATCAAAGTTTCCAAATCTTCATAATAAATATTTGATTACGGCGTAACCCAATGAGTCGTTACGCCGTAACATCTTCTAAACTTCCAATTCGGCATCATTAATTATTAAAAATATAGTACCCTTTTTTTGAACGACAAATTTTATTAAAAAAACTAGCAAGAAGCTAAAAAAGATTACAAAATAAGACAATTAGGGTTCTTAAGCCAACTAACACAATTGATTTTAAACTTACAACGATTAGAAATCCATAAATAGGACAATTAAACAATGTCATCGAAAAGGAGATCACGCCTAGGCTACTTGGATCCGAACAAAACCTGGTTTCTAAAGCGCCAAATAAGCCACCACATGATGTAGCAAATGCCTTCAAGAAACGTCTTCAACTGTTTAGGAAAACGGGTATTGTTGAGCCAACTAAGCCAATCTTCGTATCTATCAAAAGAAATAGAATCCATCTCCCACTATCGCAAGAATTTGTTCCAAACTTGTCGAGCTAAAGGACAAGAGAAGAAAATGTGAGATGTAGATTCCGCTGCCTAGTTACAAAGAGGGCATAGAATCGAAGGAATGTCCATCCCTCTAAGCGAAAGGTTGAGCCTAGTAGGGAGCTTGTCCAAGAAAACTTTCCAAGCGTGAATATTCACCTTGATAGGGATAATCTTAACCCATCTAGTAGGAACATCATTTTTAGGCAAGATGTTGTCGTCTATGCAAATACGAGTAGACTTGACCGAAAAATCACCAGAGGATTCGAGAGACCAAAACCACCGATCACACATATTAGGAAGAGAGATGCCAGTAGTTCGAGAGCCAAGCAAAGAAAACTGTTCTTCTTCAACCCCTCCTCTAGGAGGTCTTCGAAAAGAGTGTATCAAAGATGGTTGACTCAACTTAGAAGCGACGCTAATAGATTTGCATGTCTCAAGAGCATGCAACCTCGGATATAAGGATTTGAAAGGACCATCGTCATGCCATTTGTCGTCCCAAAAAGAAGTGTTCTCGCCATTACCTACCCAATCTTTTTTTCTTCAAAGAATTGCTATAAAGCGAGACACCTTTAGAATTATAGAGCATGCATCTCACGATTATAAATCTAACAAAAGAACGTCGTAAAGACGTGATGCAAGGAGAGAAAGGGCCCCATGATTGCCATGCATAGCTTGAATGAAACGAGACCACCAAGAAGAATCTTGAGAAAAAAAAGCGCCAAATCCATTTAAAATATAGTACCCCTACTAAATAATATAGTAGTGGTACTATTTTTTATTTGGCTTGTAGGCTACATCATGTAGAAATATAGTAGCCCTCCATAATACTTTAGTACCTCTACTAAATAAATTAGTATTGGTACTAAATTTGGTCATTTAACGCCTTTTTTCGTTCCAATGCCCTTGTTTACCTGAATTCACAAAATAAATAAAATAATTACCGAATTCATATAAAACTGATATAAAGCAAGGCAATAAACGCGGGAATTTGATATGAAAAAGTATTAAATATTTGATGTTATCAAATATCCCCCCACTTGACTTTTACTTGCCCTCAAGTAGAACCTTTAATAATTCTCAAAAAGATATCTCTCTAGTTATCGAGGAAGATATGAATTTAAAAATTACATATGCTAGAAAATTCCAAAACCGAGCACCTCACGAAAGGAAAAACGAATCACACTATCACTAATCTTTGTGTTTCATTTTTAGTGATCACTCAACTGCTCAGTCATGGCGAGTATTCTATCATAAGCTTGCCAGGATACTAAGCTTCACCACTAGAGTCTAGATACAATTGTTTAAAATGGAAAATGGGTTGACACAACACAAAGATTTTTACGGGGTGAATCATCCTCTAAGAGAATGGCATTGGTACAAAAAGTGGTATTGGTCACTCCAAAAATATGTGACGATATGCATTTAGTCACACACGTTTTTTTGTTGTTTGTCACTAAAGGTCACGCCACCGTAGGTCTCCTACGGTGACATTTTTGAGTTTGTGGCCTTTTTCATTAAAAATGAGTGACCAAAACCTGAATATGTGTGACAAATTAGGCACAAGTTTTGTTGGATTAATCAGTATTAGTGACCGTAAACACTTTATAGTCACACGAATGGTTTTTGAGAGTAACTATTGTTCGTCTTTTGGCCACATTAATATATAATATATGTGACATTTGAGATGATTTATTCAAGTAAATGTGTATTTTGTGTGACTATCTCCCGTCCTGTGGCCACATGAATATATAATAAATGTGATGTTTGTGATGATTTAGTCACACAACGGGTGTTGTTTTTTTAGAGTTAGTCACATACAATTTAAAAACAAGTGGCCAAAAGTGCAAATAAGTGTGACCATATGCTTTTTAAAATCAAGTAACTGTGTATTTTATGTGACTACTGTTCATCCAATTGTCACATGAATTTTATGTTTGTGTGGCCGTTTGTAATATTTAGTCACACAAAACATGGATTTTTTGGGATTTAGTCACATACAAGTTAACCAAAAGTGGCCAAAAGTGTTAATAAGTGTGACCATATGTTGTTTAAAGTCAAGTAAATGTGTATTTTGTGTGACTATTGTTCATCCAATGGTCACATGAATTTTAAGTTTGTGTGGCGTTTTGTAATATTTAGTCACACAAAGCATGTTTTTTTTAATTTAGTCACATACAAGTTAACCAAAAGTGGCCAAAAGTGTTAATAAGTGTGACCATATGTTGATTAAAGTCAAGTGAATGCGTATTTTGTGTGACTATTGTTCATCCAATGGTCACATGAATTTTAAATTTGTGTGACATTTTGTAACATTTTGTCAAACATATGCTCTTCCATCTTTTCATCAAAATGATAAGTATCCATTGTTCATTGCTATTCATGTCGAAATGCATCCATTGTAGTCAACTTTGCAGCATCTTGCTTTATCTCAGCAGCTTTCCACATCAACCGTTGTCCTAGTAATGGCAAATCTTATTCTTCCATTATCAGTATCCCTGTAGGCACGAACCTACACAATTAAGGTAAAACAAATTACGCTGACTGGACGAATTTAGAAGTTATGCGTGGTCATACATGGGCCTGAAGTACAACCTGTGCTAGCATTCCGGGGTATGCACATCCAACAATGGCGTAAATTTTCTAGTGAGTGCAGTTACTACCCACATCATGGATTTGAACATCATGACTGCAAGTCAGAATACACACCTTGCAAGTTATGTATTTACTATAAGGATCAAAAAGTACTTTACACCCATTTAACCCGCGAAATTTATAGTAATGAAAATGCACACAGTCACTTACAAACTGATACAAAAATAATCCCTTTTGTTATCAAAAACATTTGGAAAACATAAGGGAATAAATTAGTATGGTTGAATGGTATCCGAGATAGAATGTTAATTTGGCATCCTGACACTAATAAAAAAATCCATTTGTGCAACACTTTCCCTGGCTCTTACAGTCTAATGGTAATTTTTTCTTTCAATGTAGCAAAGTTTGGGTCAATTCTGACCTAGTTAGTACTACTCTATCACTAATGCACTAATACAATTATGAATTAGTTGTTTCAATATATTGCAATATCACTAATACAAATATTTAATAAATCAGTATATGCTAGTCAAATTTGATAATATTGTTTTCGAAATTATTTTGTAACCTAATCAACCTCCTAAAAGCATAAGGCAAAGTGTCATACTAGAAGTAACATTACGTTGGTCAGTTAAATGCCTAAAATAACCTCTTAATGAATGCCAGATAACATGTTCAATTAGATGTCCAAAATGACCATCAAAATACACATAATCTAAAACATGATCACCAAACATTAACAACATGTGTAAAACAAAGGATCATATCGGAAATCATACCAATACAGGTTGTTCACTGTGTTCTCGATCATGATCTTGATAATTATGTTGCAGAAAGATGAAAACACATCCAGCAACAGAAAATAATCTAAAAGACACCCAGATCCATATCGAAAACCTCCTTCGAACCTTTCGCCTATAATCAGAAGTCCCTTAGCAGTATGTGGCATACAATTGAAATAATGGTCATCGTGTGCTAACCCCATTTTCAGATGGACTTCCCAACTTTACGTGCATTTGTTGAGTTTATATCTGGTTTAGACACGCCATATGACCTGCATTCAAAGAAAAAATCTAAAATTATTCTGGAATATGGGAAAGCTTTACGACATTTCATGTTCTTCTAAACTTTTAGCTAAAACCTTTTGCTCCATTAGATTGTTAATAGATTATCAAGTGACCACATACAACACTAATATACTCAAACACTATTAACATATATATTAGCAGCATTAATTTCCCTTAATCCCAATAGCAGTATTAACAAAGAACCAGCAACACTAATATATAAGCAGCATTAATAACTACGAACACGCAGCACTAATATCATATTGGCAGCATTAATGTTGAGCAGTATTAACCATGAGCAGTATTAATCATATTCCCTACTTAAGTGAGGCTCGGATCTACGAATAAGGAAGTGACACCGAACACCCGACATGTATATACACATGTAACAGGATACAAAGCCCCACAATTTTTATAAGAGAGTGAGTTTAATTTGTCATTAAGACCAGCTTCCTGACACTGGCGAGCGGCTTCAAACAAAAATTGGTGCCTATCTTTTGGATACCTAAAAGTATGAGACAAGTCCTAAACGGAGACCTAAATCAACAACAAACACTTACTAGAAAACAGCCAATGATAAGTTATAAATCTAGAAAGGAGCTTTTTTATGTAATTATGTGTGTGTGTGTGTGTAAGCTATAATAAATTTCAATTATGAAGGTTAATACATACCCTGGCTCCAGGCACAGCTATATCTTTATCCTGACAGCAGAAAGTTTGTTTGTTAAGCGTGATCCCAACCACAAGCAGAAGAATAAACTGAAAATAGCAATACAATAGGAATAGCTAAATGAAGCAATCACCGTCACTTACATCATCCTGATTACCCTGATGAGCAGCAAGCTTTTTCTCATACTTCTTGCGAATGTCTAACCTGCAGCAAATTCTTAATAGTAAGGATATAACTAAATGCTGCAGACAACATAGATGTAGGGAAAAAAAATACACAAACCTCTTGAGATGATAACATTGGAACATATCCATTGAACTCGGTAGGACCAGTTGAGTGGAATGGTGACATGCGACCATCACCATCAGCACCAGAATGGTAGAACTGGGCATAATAGCTTGCTGGGTCAAATGGTTGCGAAACCTGAAAGTAAAAAAAAGCTTAAACTTATACTTTGCTCTTTTTTAATCATTCAACACCCATACTAAAATAAATTTAAAAAAATAGAGATGTTCTTGGACAAGTTATCTTCATGTAATATAAACAAAACTTACCACAAGACTTAGGACGTGGAAACCATCACGCCCCTGAGACTCATTGCTTTCAAAAGATGAAAGCTGGTTCCCAATCATTGGTGGCACGAAGCCAAAGCTAAAATTAGGTGATGTGTGAACAAGGTATTGATGGCCTGCGGTTAGGAGTGAAGTCTCTTGCTTGGACTCTTGGTACTTAAGGGCCACATTTGACGATACATAGCTGTCAACTGATAAACTCTCGGGCATGTTACTAGGGGATGTTGGACGGTCAGGTTGATCTCCTTCATCAGCGCTTGCCAATTCATTTTGATTACTGAACAAATAAATTGATCAGATGGTACTTGGCCGGGAGTTCATTCAGTTTCGAAGGTGTATTTAGGTTGGGCAATATGTATTTTTCTCTCAGTTTCATTCTGAAATTCCTTAGCAGTTTACCAAGACGATGCATTACCAACTTTCTGACTGTCAAGTCAACATCAAAATATCGCTGCAAAGATTAACACAATGTTGTTAATTGTTGCCACATAAGTAAATGCCATAGATAATACCGTATGTAGTACTGGGTTAAAAAATAGTATATATGTACCGTGATTTCATCTCATAGTTTATCTCTTGATTCTTTATCCACCTTCTTCCAGGATAGAATCTTCAAACCTATGTGCTTACGAACCAGATCTCCTAAAAAACTTGAAAATAGTGCTCTGTGTAACCCTGATACCCTTTCAAACATCAAAGGTTACTTGATCTTTATTTACACCACGGTTTGCCATATTCTCTATGAAAACTTTTATAGCCTGGTTATGTCACTCTTTATCTAGTTTCAGATCTAATTGGTTGGTTCCATCCGCAATTTTCAGACTGGTTGGTTTCCATCCGCATCTTCATCATCAGAAATTCTTCTCGGATTATATCCTAAACTTATCACTCATTTTCATTATCAGAAATTAAACCAGACAGTCATGTTCTCGGCTTGAATTTCCACCAAATAATCTGAACATCGGATTGATTTTCCTTGGACTTCACTTGGCAACAATGTGTAAAGAAATGATTTGGCTTGGTGAGCGGAATGGTGATAGAAGATTTGATTTTTCTGTTTTCGGTTGCTAGTCTTTTTTTTAGGGTAGAGAAAATCAGGGTTTATGATGAATATGAAAGGGCTCTTTTTTTGGAAACTGATATGCATTTAATTAGGTGATTTAAAAAATTTTGGATAAAATTTTGGCTCCAAATTCTTTTAAATTAACAATTTAATTATTTTAAAAAATATCATTTTTGAAAAATCTGCAATCTGGCACTAAAACTGCATTTTTTTCTCCAAACTACTGCTGGTAATACAGTTAATGCTGCCAGTGGGAGTTTTGCTGCTGTGAAAAGTTATTAACTGCTAGTCATGTAAGACTGCCAGTGGAAAAGTTAATGCTGTTGGATTGTTAAAACTGCTGAGAAGATTACAGCTGCTTATTATAAAATGACCCATTACACCCAAAAGCCTTTTTTATCACAAAATATGTAATCTTGTATGTGACCCATATAATTTTTCCTGTATGACCCGTATCTAAAAATACAAAAAAAAATTAAAACAACATTAACTAAGAAAGTTTGATTAATTACAATCATCAACAGATACAAGTCATTACTGCATGAAATATTGTTTGATCAGTAAAATACAAGTAGATTGCCCAAAAATTAGCCTTAACATGATAACAGAATCACTATTTTAAGTTTGAGTACTAAATTGAATTAAACAAAATGATGAAATTCTTTTCATCACTTCAACATCAAACCTTTCTTTTACCCTTTGACTTGTCTGCACATCTTTCAGGTATCATCATTCGAAAGTTCTCAAAATATTTATCCCATGTTTCATCATTAGTAGTCAAAAGCATAAATTCCCTTGATTGGCAATAGGGCTTTTGAAGCATGACTTGAGAATGGCTTTCTTTGCAACTAGTAGATAATCCTCAACAGTGTCATATCCATACCATTCAAGCAATTCTTTTGGAATGCGCTCTTTAGACCGCCTTGCAATTGATTGCCCTTCCTTAGGAATACTTGTTATTGATGGCCCCTCACTAGAAACACCTTTGTTGTTCATTTGAGCTGTCTGAAGTAAGCATAATTATTTCGGGGGGGGGGACGTAAACAATTAAAAATCAAACCTAAGTCTTGGTAAGTCTGTTGACCCAATATTACAGATGTTAGCACACATTCTGACCACATTACAGATGCACATTACCAGTGCCTATACCCAATTAACCACTAACTTTGTGACTAAGACTAAACCCAGAGCCCTAACTCTCACAATTAAGACCTAATTACCAACAGCCTAATGATTGAAAATTAATAAATAACCTAATCAGAAACCTACTATGCTAAGTAAAACATAAATTAAACCACCAAGTCTGCTAATAAGCTAAACCCAGTAACCCCTAAGTCTGCTAATAAGCTTAACCCAATAACCACTAACTCTGCTAATAAGCTTAAACCCCAATATGCCCTACTCTGCTATCTAAGGATAAACCATGCATGCCCTATTTCTACAATAAGGCAAATAACATAATCAATGAAACCTAAGTCTACTAATTAGCTAAACCAAATAAGCTAAACAACAAAATACCAAATAACCAAATTACAAAGAAGCTATAAGCTAAACCAAAATAAGAACAACAAATGACAAACCTTTACTCATTCTAGATGATGACGATTATGGATTGCTTATGTGGTTTGGAATTAGAGTTGTGTTTGATTATTGGGTCGATTAGAGGAAATTGTGTTTCAATTAGGGTTGTGTTTGATTATTGGGTCGGGTTGTAAGTAGATTACCTATGGACTTAACCCTATTATTAAAAATAAATAAATTATTAAAAGTTTATAAATAAATGGAGAATTAATTAAATTAAAAGTTTATAATTTGTGTTTTTATGAAAAATAATTAAATGAAAATTAATTAAATTAAAGTTTATAATTGTGAATTTTAAATTAAAATAGTAGCTTTAAAAATAAATTAGTTATAGAATTTAAAAATATCGTGTTATAATCATGCTTGATATCAAAACGTTTTATTAAGTGCGGCTTCAAACAAAGAATATCTTATCGGTGGCTGGAGCTTAAGTTAGTAGTATTCATCGACTAACATTATTTGAGATGAATTAAGCCCAATAGAAACGGAGGTAGCTCGTCAAACTGTTGTATCCGTCCTCGAACATTCTCAACAAACTATACGTCGTTTACCATGAATAACGACATTCCATCTAGAATCATTTGTGTCCTCAATAAATTCTATGCATAGCCATTTGTGGAAAGATTGACACTTGTAAAGCCATGATTGTTAAATGTGGAAAGAGTGTTAGCCTCGGTCGAGATAGATGTGATAGCTATAGCATGAATAGTCACCTAGAACACAATATCCAAGTTCACATTTCATAACATCTTTAGTATTTTTGATTGTTTTTTGAATGTTAATACTATAAGAAAAACAATAACAATGATGACATCATGCATGATTTGCTTCACTGACCGACCTTCCCGTAAGAAGAAGATGATGAAAATACCACATTGGACCTTCTCTAATTGTTTTCTTTCTTTGTCGCAATAGTCGTTATACAATGCTTACTGAGAAGTCATGCAAATCACCTTGTATGTCTTGCCGATTATGGAAGTTCACATTAGTTTGGTTTCGTGTATAGTTTATCGTCTAATCCATGTGTGTAATAATTTAATGTTTAATAGTTTACTTTAGCTCATTTATGGATTTTTGTTCACTTGTAGGTCATTAATGTTAATTCGTGCCTTGATAACTTACGACATATCATCTCAGTAACAAATATGTATAAAGAGAATACCTTGTCAAGATTGTGTTTTAAATGTACTTTCACTGATATGACTTTGTTCAAGTATTAGATAATAACCAAGGTTGCAAAAGTCGCGAATCGCGAATTGCTTGTTTTGGGTATTTCCGGCGAGTTTTGTATAGTAGATATAAACAACTATCATAAGTGATTAAAAGACCATAAGTGATATAAACAACTTATTAATAGACTTTAACAACATAATCATAAGTGATATAAACACCATAGGAAAAACGGAGCGTAGCGAGTCAAAATGGTTGTTTTCGTCCTCCGTAGACAACATTCTCAACAAACTATACGTCGTTTACCATGAATAACGACATTCCATCTAGAATCATTTGTGTCCTCAATAAATTCTATGCATAGCAATTTGTGGAAAGATTGACACTTGTAAAGCCATAATCGTTAAATGTGGAAAGAGGGTTAGCCTCAGTCGAGATAGATGTGATATATAGCTAGAGCATGTATGTGTTAATGAAAAGTCACCTACAAACCACGTAGTGTGGAACCTAGAACACAATATACAAGTTCGATTTTCATAAACATCCCCTTTTCAGTATTTTCGATTGTTTTTTTGAATGTTAATACTATAAAGAAGAACAATAAAATGATGAAATCATGGCTTGATTTGTCTTCACATGACCGCCTTCGTAAATCAAGAAAATCAAGGCCACATTTAAAAACCTAAAACAAGTATTACGACGACAATATCAATATAATTAGGCTGCATCATTGTATGTAATCTTGAGATTGCTGTGTGCTCACGGTGTAATGTAGAAATGTGTGTAATAAACAGAATACTCTCATACACAGTATCCATCAGTCAGCATTCCATAATCATATGATAGCGAGCTAATTAACTTTCCTGTAATATACACTCTCACTACACATATCACACTCCCTACATCCCATGTCAATCTATCTATCACCATCGCCCTCTTCCCCCTGCGCTGTCCCTAAAACTAAATTATTATAGCAAATCTTAACTAAAAATTTCAAGAAAATTTATGAAAGTGCTAAATACTATTTTTGAGGTTTAGAAATTAAAAGTTGGAAGAAATAAGCTACAGATAAGCTGCTAAAAATAAAATAAGCAAATAAGCTCAAAACAGATAGTCTATAAGAGGAATACAAAACAAGGTATAATTGAAAAAGACCCATATGGGCTGAGATGGTTGATGGTCTCACTTGGTGTGGAATAGGGGACGGTCCAGGTTCGATACTGATGGACTTCCTTTGGTATTTCCGTCCCTAAAATTTTTAAAAATCCCCCCATAATTTAAAAGTATTTCCTTCCCCAAAAATTTTAAAACGCCCCTTATATTTTTTTAGCAAATTTCAAATTCTCCCTCCACCCATCTCATATCACCCAAGTTTCTTTCATTTCTTAACGTCACCAATCACAGCCACCAGTCACCATCCACCATTCACCAGTCATGTCACAGCCACCAGTCACGATCCACCATTCACTAGTCACCAATCACAGCACCTAGTCCCATTACACAGTCCGCTGGTCCCGGCCATCAACAACGGATCCGGTGAAGGGAGGTTCATTTAGATCTAAATTAGGTATTTATTTTGGAAATTAGAAATCATTATGTGGTAATCTTAATTTATGCTTACTTTTATTATCAATTTTATTTAGTTTAATTAAGTGGAAATTTGTTTGGTTGTGTATACTTTGGTCATTTTTAGAATAATGAGACAAACAACATAATAGAAAAGCATATGTGTTGTATATCAGGTAGTAGTTCTGATAATCTCATAGTAGGAAACACTTAGCAGCAGTAAATACCATATAAGCTTCCACCATGGAACATGAGTATCATTTTTTGTGAGGTTGCAACTGGAAATAAGGCATGTTTGGGGTAATGGGTTGTTTTTTTTTTGACTAGTCATTGTGAATCAAAGGGATATTTGAGTTACCTCTACACTGTCCACTGTCCCTTGTAATTATACACAAATGCTTTGGTGCTTATATGGTTTAATTTGTGGACTTGTAGGATATATTGTTATAGTTGACCTCAACAACTAGCGATTGGGACAAGTCTTGGATGAGAATAGTAGATCCAAGAAAACAATTTATTGATGGAGTAGAAGCGTTTATTAAAGTATGCAGTACCACACAACTTGCAGAAGATGTGGAACATTCGGACCCATGAGGTAAATAAGCAACCATCTTATGATGCCAGGTCGTTTGTACCACATTTTTAAACCCATAGAGCTTTAAAGTGGAGGAAGTGTAGTTCATTTATTCATATTACGGGATTGATCTACTCTATACAAAATGGGATAAACATGGAGAAAAGGATGAGCAAGCAACAACTGCCCAAATACCTGTTAATGCTACAATAGAGTTTGTTGACGACATGGATTTCGACATGGATTTTGGTTCAGAAATTCCAACAGATGTCCTAACAAAGTGAAACTGGTTAATGCTGCAAAAGAAAGTTTTGTGAGGATGACCTTGCAAGTTTCAAGCAATATTATTAGACGCGTATAGAAGCCAATTTACAAAGGATTGTGTCTAACTCACAAAGTTGTCAGAATAGTTAAACTACTCAACTTGAAGGGTAAGTATGGAGCTTCTGATAAAGTTCTTTTACTGAATTATAGGCTTGTTAAAAAAGATGCTACCTCGCTGGTATACGAATATGGTTGAAAAAACTTATCATGCCAAAAAACTAATGAGAATGATGGGATGAGGATACAAAAAGATACATGTATGTAGCAACAATTGCATTCTTTACTGGAAGGATAACAAGGAGTTGACTGTTTGTCCAACTTGTGGGATATCAAGATGGAAGGTGGATAATATGACAATTAAAGTGTATGAAAAACATTACGACAAAGGTAATGTTCTTGGGTACTTTCCTTTTATTACCAAGACTTACAACGACTCTTTAGTTAGAAGTATTTCAGAAGATCTAAGATGGTAAGCGCAAGGAGGATAACAGATGTTGTTTTACGTCACCCCACGATTCACAGGCATGGCGTACCATAGATGAAAAATTCCCCAAAATTGCTAAAGATCCAAGAAATCTACGATTAGGAATATCGGCTGATGGGGTTGACGTCAACTCAGGAACTAGGCATCATAGTGTATGACCAGTTTTATCTGTTATATACAACCTTCCTTCATGGTTGTGTATGAAAAGAAAGTTTATCATGCTTTCGGTATTAATATCAGGATACCCAGGAAATTGATATCGATGTTTTTAGAAACCGTTGGGTTGATGATCTGCCCTAACATTATTCGAGACAGGGGTGATACATATGATTGCTCCCACAAAGAAAACTTAATCTGTGTGCCGTTGTGTGTTATGGTATGATAAACGATTACCCTGCATTGGTACATTTTATGTGGCTTGTTTCCATACAGTGGATTCAAAGGTTGTGTAGAATGTGGGAAAGATACACATTGTGTTAGACTTTTTGCCTCATCCAATCAAAGTTACGCTAGACACAGACGATATCTACCATACAACCATCCGTTCAGACGAAGGCCAATAAGAAAGGCGTTTAATGGACAACAAGAATTTCAGCTTGCTCTAAATCCATTGACCGGGGAACAAATATACAACGAGGTACAACATATTGAAAATAAGTGGGGAAAAGGAAAACGAACAAACAATAAGACCTTAGAAAACCAAGAAGATTATGAGAGGGTCTGAGGTGGGGCAAGATTCGAATTGCATAAAAGGCCGGAAAACAACAGAAGATGAGAGGCTAAGTTCAAACCAAGTAAATGAAGCATATTAGAAGAAATTCAACATTTGGTATCGAAAGCTAAAGTATTGGAGGCATAATTCTGTTCCACATTGTATTGACTTCATGCATGTAGAAAAGAATGTTTGTGAGAGTCTAGTCGAAACTTTGCTAAATGTTCCTGGAAAGACAAAAGATGGAATGAATGCTCGATTGGATCTGGCAGAGTTGGGGATAAAACCAGAGTTGTTTGCTAGGCAAGAAGAAGACAAAACACACTCCCACCAGTAGGGTTAACATTAAGAATGCTGCAAAAGACATACCTTTTGTGAAACGTTATCCAACATAGGGTACCACAAGGCTAATTGTTCAAAATTCTCTAGTTTGGTCAGCCCTAAAGGATAGGGAAGCTCATTGGCCGTAAATCGCATGGATTATCAACATGCTAAAGCAGAGTTTTTGCCCATTGCTATACGTTCAATCATGCACCCACCCACACGATATGATATTATCAGGTTTTGCTTTTTCTTTAAATTTATATGTAGGAAAGAAATCAACTTGCAAGAACTAGATAAGCTGTAATTGGAACTTGTTGTGACACTGTGCTAATCAAGAAATTCTTTCCTCTGTCATTTTTGATTATTATGATACACTTGAATGTTTTGCACATTAACTAGGGAGTTAAAATATGTGCTCCAATATGCTCTTCGGTGGATGTATCCTTTCGAAAGATGTATGAAGGTTATTAAAGGACATGTGCAAAACAGAAATAGACCAGAGGGATGCATTGCTGAGGAGACTATCGCGGAAGAAACAATAGAGTTTTTTAGCGAATATCATAAAACCATGAAAACTATTGGTATCCCACCTGATAAACATGTAACCAATGAAAATGAGGACGGAAAGCCATTGTCGGCCGGCAAATCAAGTGAAGTTTCCAGGGAAGTCTTTCAGAAAGCACATTTGTATGTAATACAGAATACAGATGAAATTGTACCGTATATCAAGTAAGTATTACTAAACAATGTCTATTTCATTGCTTAAAATGTTCTATCAAATATTAATAATCAATGACCATGGTTTTTGTTTCCAGGCGACACAAGCAAGTTTTGAAAATCAAAAAACCCAGGTAAATGAAATAGCGTTCTGCCGGAGAATGAGCACAGTAAAATCTTTTGCGTAACATGGTTTCTGTGAAGACAGGTAATTACTCGTATGTTGTTTATAATTGTTTGTTTGTTGCTAAATAGAAGTGAGTTGAGATAAAATGTGAAGTGTCCCTCCTGTATATGACATTAGATAGAGGTCCACCAGCACACCATTTCATTATCCCAAACACTCATATTCTTTAATTGTTTGTTTGTTGTTCCTGCAATTTAAAGGTAATATATACTTGTAATGAAATTCAGGTTAAGAGAGTTGTTAGAGAAATTCAAAGATAGTGTATCAGAAACTGTAAGGTGGATATCATATGGGCCATGCGCCACCATAGTGAAATATGAGGCATATAACATCAATGGGTATACATTTCATACGAAAAGTAATGATGGCATAGTTTATCAGAACAGTGGGGTTAATGTTGAGGCAGTAGATCTTCACATATCTAAAGACGTTGCAACCACAAGAAAAGCATTTTATTATGAGGTTTTACAAGAGATATGGGTACTAGATTACTGTTTTAGGAAAATTCCTCTTTTCAAATGTGATTGGGTTAATCACAAAGCTGGTAGGGTCAAACACGATCCTAATCTTGGTTATACATTGGTAGACCTGAATAGTTTAGGCCACAAGGATGATCCATTCATATTAGCCTCACAAGCACGACAAGTGTTTTATGTGAAAGACCAGATAGATAAAAAATTGTCTATTGTCTTTAGAACACCTACCAAGAATTACAAAGATACATATGACGAAGTCGATGAGGAATTTAGTACAGTCATTCACGAGCACAATGATAACATATTGCCATGTGTAAATCGACGTGACTTGGGTAATGAATCACAAAATGACTACTATCGAACCGATTGTGAAGGTATTGTTATACGAAAATCCAAGTGAAGCATGTCATGCTCAAGTTGTCACACTCTGTTTAAGGATTTATGTTTGTCTGCAGAACCTATTTAAGCTTTTGTTTTGCTGCAAATACTCTTGTAAAGGATTTCAATTTATCTATTAATTGTTTACTTCAGGTTTGGTTGATGTGTTTGTATATATTGTATCTTGCTTAAGCTGCCAATGCAAGTGTAGTTAATATGACATAAACATTAACTACACTTGCATTAGGTTAGTTCATACTTGTATTTATACATTAGCATTCACACAATATCTAATATGAAAACAAAACTCAGAACTCATAAACAAGGTGACACTGTCATTATTTAACACATTCAAATCACTAATACAAAGGCCTTTATACTATTGTCTTTATAATGTAATAAAAAACATCACTTACTAAAATTTCAGGGGAGCATAAACCAGTATCTTCAATCTATAATAAGCCCCCAACATCGCTTAGCACAGAGTATAAAATTTTGCCGCTCAAAATCATCATGTAGATCAAAAACCTGTAACAATATTGTAAACTAATACACTGTTGGGTTTAAAAGTCTTCTTGCTGATGTTGAAAGATTAAATGTAGTCAAAGTTAGAGTTATCTGTGTTAAGTAAAGATAGTGTTGCTGATGATCTTCAAGGAAAATATACCAAGTGGTTAGTACTGCTTGTGTAAATATATTACTACTGCTAGTACATAGTTAGTACTGCTAGTGAATATATTACTACTGCTAGTATATAAGCTTAGTACTGCTTAGGTATAAATTAGTACTGCAAGGTTAAAGTTAGTACTTGCTGGTGGAGATACTACAATACGAAAAAATAGTGTTTACTACTGCTGGTAATACAATTAAAAATCATTCTATTCTGATTAATTAATATCATTTGATCATTAAAACACGTCCAAACACCCCTTAATCAAGTATACCTGAGTGTGATGCATCTAGCGCATTTTCTCTAGTTCTCGTTAGACGCATTTTCGTTGGTAAATATATAGAAGCATCCGCACTCACTTTCCAATATTATAAATAAATATTCAGTTGATTTTGCACATTCTCTGTACGTGTAAATAATATTATAAATAATATGCTTTAGAAGCACATTCATTGGTAAAATAAATAAACGGAACTTACACGTTAGACGCATTTTCACCCTTATATCCCCTTAATTCGATAAAGCAATGGAATATCTTGATTGATTTCACACTTCCGCTGTGTCCAGTTAGACTTCAATATGTTTTTTTTACTCTCGAGTGTCGTACTTTAATCTATAGAAAGACGACAACAATGCATATCAACAATCACTGGAAAACTGCATACATGATATACTCAATAAAAACCCATTAGATGCGATGCTTGGAATAGTATGTAGACTTTACCTATCCTTAAATGAATTGAATAAACAGTCGCCTGCGAGATATGAGTTTCTCATTTAACCGAATCCATCTCTTCCTTTAGCTTTTCCACCAAAAGGTGTCAATCTTTCAATCAAAATCCAGCGACAAACTGTAATCGCTTCACAGCTTGACAACAAGTATAGTCTCATATATATCAGCAGGGTCCTCTGCATATAATGCATGAAGCATAACATGAGATGTGTAGACAGGAATGCTCATGTAAGTAGTAACAAAATCACATAACATACGAAATTCTATTACACATTTTTTAGACATACTGGGGTGTTTGGATAATCTTATGCCTAAAAGATAGACACAACCCAAGAGATTATGCTTATTAGCATTCAAATAAGCTAACCTAAACACCTTCAAAGTTCCTAAATTTTATTTCTTTCAAAATACATTATTTGTTATAAGCACCTTAAACTTAAAGAGTGTTTGGTATTGCTTATGTAAGTGCTTGTGTGGTCTAAGCAGTTTTGAGTGCTTAGTAAAAACCATATATCTCCTAATTTTAGTGTCCATAAGCACTTAAAAAATGCAGTTACTCACATGTAAAAAAATAAGCAATGCTAAATACCTTAACACTAATTTCCATCATTACCAATTAAATCACACCTTCCTCCATAAGCTATTGAGTACATCAGCCATTGTTGCTCCATACCTGCACCTCATGACAACCAAAACAAAAGAATATCACATCAGAAAACTAAAAATTGAAAATTAAAAAATAAACAAATCTTAATTTGTTTCAGACCTGGTTATGACCGACAACATCCCTTTTCTTCAGAACTTCTACTTTAACATCTCTATAATCAAAGAGTAAGGTAAAACACAATGATTATATTCAAATTTATATATCATTAATATTGTTGAATCATATCAGTTTTCAGTTTTAAAATCAAAATAATCGCAACAATTTACCACAACAAAAACCCTCAGTTCTGAAACCAACAAAGTTTTTTCTGTCTTCAAAATTTATGAACGACACCTCAATCACATAAACAAAATTAAAAAAACCCCTAATTACGATTATAAACTTACCAATAAGATTCAGAATCACCCATGTGATTCATTCTTCTTCTGCCTGAGTTCATACGTCAATTGATTTCGCAATTATATCAAACTGTGGGGGTGTTTAGATTTAGGGATCGGTCATTGATTTTTTTAGCTGAGGATGAATTTTGTGAGAAGCTCTGGAAGAGTCGAGTGTATGAAGAATGAACCGAAAAATAAGAGGGAAATGAGTAGGTATTTGGCCAAAGAACTAGAAAAATAAGAGGGAAGATTTTGGGGGTTTGGATTTTGGGGAAAATTAGGAGCGGGAAGAATGAGAAGGAGATGGAGATTTTGGGGGTTTTGATTTTGGCAAAAATTAGGAGCGGGAATCACATGAATATTATTTCACAATGTGACTATTTACATGAATATTATTTCACAATGTGACTATTTTGAATGTATTGGTCACATATAATACCCTTATAATGTGGCCATAAACATAATTTAGATACACATTTGTGATATGGTGTGACTATTGTAAAGCCTATAGTCACATGATCATGCTACAATTAAATGTGACTATACACATTAGGTTTTGGCAAGCAAACACACACTAAACTTTAGACACACATATTAACTTACGTGACCATATGTATCAAATTTTGGTTACACTTAATCATGTATGTCTATGGTTTAGTGTGACCATATATGACATTTGGTCACACTGTTCAAGTGTGTGACATATATTTGTCACTTTTAAATGTATATCGTGACTAATGCTTCAAACTTACTTTTCAGTTATCACACATTTCAAATTCATATGTGGCTAAATATTTAGCAAAAAATAGCAGTCACTTTTAGATAATGTGTGACAAATTTGACTATATGATTTAGCCACATACACAATTACTTCATGTGACCATATATGAATTTTGGTCACACTATTCAATTGTGTGACATATATTTGTCACATATGTATATATATAGTGTGACTAATGTTTCAAACTTATTTGTATATGTCACACGTCCCAAATTATAAGTAACTAAATAATTAACAAAAAATTACCAGTTACCTCTAGTCACATAAATATTCAAATGTGTGACAATGAAATTCCGAAATGGTCACACAAAATGAGTTCAAGTGTGGCTGTTTATTTTATTATGGTACATTTAATCACATAAATATCTGACTGTGTGGCCGTTCAAAAAACAGCATGTGTGACGAAATCCCAGATTTGTACTAGTGTGATATAAGGTAGGGTAAAGACATGGGATACACATTTAATGGATGTAAAGAAAAAAACACAAAACAAGTAGTTTCCTATGTCCATAATCTCCCCGTCACCGGTCGCATTCAAATCCTATAAGGTAAATCGAGGGTCAAGAGTCAAGGGGTCTTCATAATACACGAGTTAATGCGTATCAAATGTAGTGTAATACATTAACTCGGCCTTCATCATCAATGATTATGTGATAAAAAGTTTTGAAATTTTGGGCCAAAATAGCGCATATCCTCACAAAATACCTCATTTCTATCTCCCTTCCCCCCACTTGAGTTGTACAATGCACTCATTGTACAAATAGACTTATAATAGAAAGGAGAGATAGAAATGTCACGAGTTTATAAGAACTACCCGTGAAAGATGGAATCATCGCTAGCTGGACAAGGCAGAAATACTACCACATTACGACAAATAAGCTGATTTATAATGATGATTAGCTAATAAACACTTGCTTGCATTCTTTATTATTTTCTCTTTTTTTTGATGCAAGACAAGGATACAATAAATCACAATACAAACACATATATATATGATCGTCCTCCCACTTGAGATCAATTGTCTTCAAAACTCGTCTTTTCTTCAAATACCCTCTATCTTGCCCGCAACTTCTACCAGTGAAACCCAAAATTAACCAACAACTCCCCGATCATGGACTAAGAAACTACAGGGTAGGCTAAGGCGATAGGTGTAACGAAACAACATATATCGGGATACAAAATGAAAGGAAAGGCTCAATAGGGTGTACTAGGGGTATCTTGCACTAAAGATGAGTGCAACGATGGGTTTAACATGGGGGTTGACTAATCAGTGTGAAAAGTCAATATACAAAAACATAACATGGATGGGCTATTTGGAGTTAATCCTAAAATTTGCCTTTTATCACAGCTACACCGATTACACTAGGTGCAATGCTCATTATGGTAGTCTCGAAAAGATATACCAGGCCATGTTCTAAAGTCTACTACAACCATCGGCACACTTATTTTTAATGACTTTATGTATAAGGGGAAAACGGAAAGGCTTATCCTCACATAATAGAATTATAAGGTAGATGTGCTCAGTAGAGTCTTAACTAGTTAAGTAATGAAAAACATGTCAAAATTTTATTAATGAAACATTTTTCAAAATAAACTAGAAAAATAAAGGCAAGTATAATCAAATGGGTGTTTATTTTTAATCCCTTCCCTCACTTGAGTCAAACATAAGCATATAAAATTTAAATAGGAAGGGTTAGAAATGGAACGGATTACTCCCCTGGATTTGCTCGGTGATATGAAAAGACATCATGCTCTAAGCAATGCTCAAAGTCTGCTTCCTTGAGCAACATCCACCATCACAGGCAACTTCTTTATCATCCTGAATAGCATTCAACTAGGACGGTTCGGAATGCTTCCTTGCAGCTTGATTAGTATCCTAGCACCTTCTCCTGTGCATTACCTGTATAGTTGTAGGAAAGACTAATACCAAAAGAATAAACCTAGATGGAAAGCATCATAGCACAAAATATACAAAACTTTATAAAATAAACCTAACTCACTAACGTAGGAATCACGGTTGCATTTAGCGTATGCAACAATCCTTTTAAACCACTTGGTGGCCCAAGTGGATGAGTGAAGTCTCGTGAGGGTTTTTAGAGAACATACCCACAAAGTTCATTTACCAATATACACAGTTTTGTAAAATTTCAAATAATTTAATGATTTGCAGGAAGGGATTACGGCGTAACCAAGGATTGGGTTACGCCGTAATCATGTGGATGGCCATTTTAAATTTTTTGATTAAGTTCAGTTACGCCATAACCATGGGAAGGATTACACCGTAACTTCAATGATTACGACGTAACTAAGATTGTTACACCGTAATTGCTGCCATTGGCAGCAATATTACCATACAATTACAAGGAAAGGTGACTTAGAATTCCGCCCCCTTGCTGTTAGATCCTGCAAAACCAAGTAAGAAATATACAAAACCAACTAAATGTAGAAAACAATTAAAAGGATAGGACTTCTGTTTATTTAAAGAGTCGTTAAGTTCGACTCTAGCCTCCATCACATGCCACTTGGACATCTCCACACATGTCCAATCTTCATGTCCCCTCAACCTGTTCATAATCGCATATCCTGCACACTAACAAACCCTTGCATCAAAAGTGTAATAGAATAGGAGAATACATATTTGCCAAATACTTGACTCATAAACACCACATGAATAAAACATTATGGTTGACATGCTTAATATTAAAACAGAGGCGGTATTAGAAAATATTTTTAAGGGTTCAAGCATTTCCCAAACTATTTTTGGTGTTTCAGACCTAGTTCAGAGGTATGTCACAACAAGCACTACCAAGTTACGCCATAACCAAGTCTGAAACAATTTTTTTATATTTCACACACGTTACGTCGTAACTAAATGACTGGTTATGCCATAACAATAGTCAATCATTCATATAAACACTTAGAAAAGGGAGAAGAACAGAAGGATCAAGCACATATACAAGCACAAACAAACACACACATATCAACAAATGATCAAAAACAACAAAAACCGTTCCCTGGCAACGGCGCAAAAATCTTGATGCGTAATTTCTTTTAAATAAAAACTACGTCAGGTTTTACATTTATAAAACCCTAACTTCCTTAACTATTCCTACGCACTAAAGAGCAGTGTACCCTATCGTGTATAGTGTAGTGATTGGTAAGTACGGGTGTCGACCCAAACAACGGTTTGTGTCTCTAATCGTCTAATTGATTTTACTATTCTACCTAAGAAAGCAGGAAATAAGCTTGATTTGAGTTGCTGAATTTATTGTCAAGTTGTTTTGGTGGTAAGCCTAGCTTGTCGAAAAGGAAGTTGGTATAGCGGTGGACAACTAGAAAGGAAGAACGCAATTAATTACTATGATCTCCTATGCAATGTTTGCTAGCAATCTAAATGCCACTTATCTTATGAGATACTTTTAATCCTAAACAGGTGGTCTCCTCATTAGCTTGCACTCTTAACAAAGTATTAAAATTAAGGGATCACCTTTGTCATCAAAGCTGAACCACTAATGAATATTGGTCTTTCATTGGAGAATTGAAAACGGCTGAGTGAGAGAGTCTCTTTACACTCAGATTCTCGCAACCTTAATTTAATACAAATACAGGGAACAAGGATCACTTAAATGCACTACATAAAATAATAAAGAAAGCCATAAACAACGGGATCATAAATTAATAATAAAAAAGATAATTAAATAATTAAAAGCCAAGAACAAATAATAACATCACAAAAATAAATTAAACCGCATGATATGCTCAATCAAAATAATAATAGAATTAAATTGACCATAATAAATTGAAGTATTATTACAAATTGTTCCGAATTAATGCTCTTGATCCCCTAGTCGAATGCCATAGCAAACCCCAAAGGGTTTGCCCTATACCACCTGCGAATAGGCCTTCTTTTCCTTTTCTCTTTTGGTGGCTCACTCCACCCGTCTAAATGTGTAATGAATGACACAGAATGTTACATTCCATTCTTTATATACTAATATGCAAGTTTGGAAATTGTACGAGTTAGGCCCCTAGAGGTTAGGGTGTAATATGAAACTTCATATTATTTTGTACAATATTAGTCCCTGTGATTTTACGGCATAACCCACTATGTGGTTACGCCATTATACTCATGACGTGACTTTCCTTCATTAAGAGATAGTTTTGGTTACAGCGTAATTAATAATCACGTTGCGCCGTAACCCTTAATCAGCAACACTATAATTTCCATAATAACAGATTACCATGTAACTCAATGGGATGTTACGCCGTAAAGCCTTGTTAGCACCGAATCTTCGTATTAAATAAATGATTGTCATCAAATCTTCCAAATCTTCATAATAAATATTTGATTATTGCGTAACCTAATGGGTCGTTACGCCGTAACATCTTCTAAACTTCCAATTCGGCATCATTAATTATTAAAAATATAGTACCCCTACTAAATAATATAGTAGTGGTACTATTCTTCATTTGGCCTGTAGGCTACATCCTGTAGAAATATAGTAGCCCTCCATAATATTTTAGTACATCTACTAAACAAATTAGTATTGGTACTAATTTTGGTCATTTAACGCCTTTTTTAGTTCCAATGCCTTTATTTACCTGAATTCACAAAATAAATAAAATAATTACCAAATTCATATAAAACTGATATAAAGCAAGGCAATAAACGCAGGAATTTGATATGAAAATGTATTAAATATTTGATGTTATCACATCCTGTGTCACTAAACCTAGCAGTGAGCCTAATCTTGGTCTCTCTGAGAAAGGAATATGACAGCTTTGTGCAAAACTATAATATGCACGGCATAGGGAAGACGGTGAATGAGTTGCATGCCATGCTTAAGCTACATGAGCAAACTTTGCCAAAGAAAGATGCACCTGCACTTCATGCAATTAGAGATATTTGATGTTGAATCACATCCCGTGTCAACTAAACCTTAGCAGTAAGCCTAATCTGGTCTATTCTGTGAAGTAGAATATGACAGGATTTGTGCAAAACTGCTAATATGTACTGAATGAGTTGCATGCCATGCTTAAGCTACATGAGCAAACTTTGCCAAAGAAAGATGCACCTGCACTTCATGTAATTAGAGCAGGAAAGGTCCAGAAGAAAAACAAAAACATGAAACTGTAATTGGCTATTAGGGGAAACAATCAAGGGAAAGGGATGTCTAAAGATTGCTTCATGCTTTCTAAACCAGATTCCTCCTCCATCATAAGATGGAAATCCTGCCTAAGGACTCAGTCTGGCTCCAATGCGATGATACAGGCCATTTGAAGTGAAATCTGTCCCCATATCTATGCGAGTGCTAAAGAACAAGAAGCTATATTTGGGAGCTAGTACTTCAGGTATCATTTCAATAGAACTCTTTTCTTTTCCTAGTAAATCTTGGATATTGGGTATATGAAATGGGTTTGGTACTCTCATTTGTTATACTACTCAGGGAATTTAGGGAAAGTAGGAAGTGAAGCCAAGGTGCTTTTGAGTCTGTACATCGGGAATCCATGGTTCAACATGCATATGTTCGCAGCGTATTGGATATTTGTTTATGTTTCCCTAGTGGATTAGTAGTAGTTTTACACAATTGTCATTATGCTCCTTCTATAACTAGAGGAGTTATTTTAGTTTCTCGTTTGTATGACAATGGTTTTATTAACCGTTTTAATGGAAATGCAATTTCATTTTCTAGGAACAATGTGGTTTATTTTAGTGTCGTTCCAAGGGATGGTATCTATGAAATTGATTTATCTAATTCTAATACAAACTATAGTTCTATGTATGCTATTAGCAATAAAAGATCCAAGTTAAACTAGGACTCTACTCTCTTGTGGCACTGTCGCGTTGGACACATTAGCAAGAAACGTATTGAGAAGTTGCAACATGATGGACTTCTTAATTCAACCGACATTAAGTCTTTTGAAAAATATGTTTCATGCATGTCTGGATAGATGACACTGAAACCTTATTCACATCAAGTGGAAAGGGCTAAAGATTTACTTGGACTAATACACACAGATGTATGTGGCCCATTTAAAATTGTATCAAGACAAGGAGCTAGCTACTTCATCAATTTCACTGACGAATTTAGTCATTATGGTTATGTTTACTTGTTAAAGCATAAACATGAAGTGTTTGAAACTTTCAAAGTGTTTTAAAAGGAAGTAGAAAACCAACTCGAGAAGACCATAAAATCGCTACGTTCTGATCGTAGGGGCGAATATATGAGTCAAGAGTTTTTAGATCATCTTAAGGAGCATAGGATAATTGCTCATCGCACTCCTCCTTATACACCTCAATATAATAGAGTGTCTGAGAGGAGAAATAAAATCCTACTAGATATGGTTCGCTCCATGATGAGTCAAACAACTCTTCCAAAGTCCTTTTGGGATTATTCCCTTGAGTCTGCTGCACGCATTCTCAACATGGTTCTAACTAAGAAGGTTGAAAAGTGTTTATCCCAATAGAATAGATCTTGCTTAGCTTGTATAAGACTAAGTTGTATTGAATAAATTCAAAACAACTATGGTAGAATCTTTGATTGAGAATATCAAAGACTATATGGAATCTAGTCAATCATACTAAGAAGAATTTCAATGAAACAGTAATGAACAAGATTAATAACAAATAGTTTACCAAATTTTCAGCCTCAATATATTAAATACGAATACTCAACAGTATTGGGGTTTACAACCTTGAAGCTAATCGACTTAGGTTAAACTATGATGAGAGATATCTAACCTAATGCCCCAGGACCTCTATTTATACACCAAGGAGTCCTACTGGGCTTACAATCCATTCCTATTGTAATCATAATCTTTTCTAAAACAAACATAATCTTTTAAACAAATAAGTTATACATATCTTCTTTACAAATAACTAATACTTATCTTCATAAGTATTCTTGTTCTTCAATCAATCTTTATCCTTTCTCTGATAAGTCTTTGATCTCATCTCTGTCAGCATAAACTCTTCTAGCAGTTGTAATCTCTCAGCAGTTGTAACCTATAACCAGCAGCATTAACTAAGCACAAGCAGTAGTAACTACTTAGAATATTTTCTTCATTCTTCACCAGAAGTACTAACTTTACTCTAGCAGTACTAACATATACTAGCAGTACTAAGTTACACTAACAATAGTAACTTTTATACTAGCAATACTAACTTTTGTACTAGCAGTAGTAATTACTTAGCATATTTTCAGTCTTTATCTCAAAGCAGTCTTAACTTCTACTGGCAGCAGTAACTTTATACTAGCAGTATTAATATATACTAACAACAATAACTAGCAGTAATAACATTATACTACCAGCACTAACTACTTAGCATATTTTTCATTAAGATTACTGAACAACACTAAGTTTAGCTTGATAGCACTCATATATACCTGAGCAGCAGTAACTTCAAGAACATCAAGAAGTCTTTTAATCCTAGCAATCCTCCCCTACACTTGATATTCTTCTTCAAAATCATCAAGTTTCTTCATTAAAAGCTTCATCAATCACCAGGAGGATGCTTCCAAACACTTCATTGATTCTTGAGTTGTTTTGTGAGAAGCTTAAGGAGTTGATAACACATTTTATTCCAATGATCAGCTTGAAGCTTTGTGTTCAACATATATGTGATTGTTGCAGGTGTAAGGGGATACTTTTTCTCCAATAACATAAAGATATACAGATCTTGAAACCTCACAAAGTGTACTCCATAGGAATCAAATAGTTTCTAGATCAACACTTTGTTTTCATCTAGACTCCTCCACACTGCACTTTCTACAGGAGGTTTAAACATTGTCCTTAGATCACCCCATAGTAGTCTCTTATAGCCCTCTTTTGGCCTTGTAGATCCATGCTTAGCTTTCACCAATTTCCATAGAGTTTCTAAATCTTCCCTGTTAAAGTTTCTAAGCATATGAATAAAGCTTGAGTACCTCTTTGAACTTCCATAAGCTCTTATAATCTAAAAGTAACCCATATTTCCTTCTTTGATGATCTTCCAGTCAACAATGATTGGAGGCTTAGTAGCTAAAGGTATAGCATCCATTGCTACTTCCTCTTCATCAGGAACAATTTCCATAAGCCTTTTCATCTCATCTTCTTTTTGATCATCATGTATCTTTTGCTTCTTTGCCTTCTCTTGTTCTATCTCTTCTCCTACTCTCTTTAAGCTGCTTTCTTGTGCTATTGTTTCATTGCCTTCTGCCCTTACTTTACTACCTTCCACCAGTTTTGTGTCCATATCTACAAATGTGTTGACTCTTTTCATAGCTTTGTCAAATAATTCTTGAACATTGGCAAATGACTTAGTCTTCAAGTCTTTGGGCCTCTATCCTGCCATGTTTTTTAGATAGGTACACATTATACTCCTTTGTTGAGCTTTTGTGGGTGGTCTATTTCTCTTTTCTTCTGCTCTCTTAGCTATAAAGTACTTCCTCCTTTTCTCCAAGAGTTGTTGAAACAGTTTAGACTTTTCTTCAATTGTCAACTCTTCTTGTTCCTCTTCTTGTAGCCTTTGAGCTAATTCATAGTCAGTCTTAACCTTATCCTGAATATCATTCCATTGTGCAATTAAGGCAGCATTGGCTTCTTCTTTTTCTCTTGCAATCCTGTCTTCCTCATCAAATTGAGCTTGTAGCCTTATAGCTTTTTGTTGATCAAAGAGGACTTGATATTTCTTCTTCATCTTCAAATGTTCTTTAACCATGATTCCTTTACCCTTGTCCTTTGAAGAAGTTATTGGTGTAGATGCTTGCTCCTGCTCTTGAATAACAAGCCCTTTAGCCATGGGTCTTGTAACAACAGTTGTAGTTATTGTAGCAGCAGTTGTAACAACCTTGGGTTTAGCATTCTTTAATTCTGCCAGTGCTTAAGCTAAAGTCATGTCAACATCAGATAAATCTTTGGCAGAACTAACTGGAATTGTACTTGTAGTTGTAGCAGCATTAACCACAGGCTTTTTAGTTTCTACAAACACCTCATCACCATCAAGATCATGCACTCCAAACATATCAAGATCAGTATCAAAATGAGTACTATCCAAGGTGATGTCTTATCAGCATCAATATCATGAATTTTCATCCCCTGTTTGGATGCATCCTCCTGATCACCCAAACTAGCTTCATCATCTAAGGAATCAACTCTAGCAGACAGACCAACCTTGTATAGCCTTTTAAGCTTGTAAGTTCTTGACTTTTTCCTCCTCTCTAGCTTTTTGACCCTTCTTTTTAAGCTTTTAATTTCCAATGCCTGAGTGGTTTTTGTGTGTTCCAAATCAAGAACCCTTTGTTGCAATTGGGTACAAAGTTCCATCAATTCATTAAGTTTAATACTATCCTCACCACTGTGTAGTGGATCATTAAAAAATTTAGATACATTCTCAAACCTATTCTGAGCAATGGTATCCTCCATGGTGTCTTGGCGCCTAGGACCACCACGTGAACTAGTTCCTAGGGAACTTGGTTCATTAGGTGTTGCCTTGGATTGGGTCTTAGCTATGTTACCCCTGTCCTTCTCTGCATCTAAGCTAATAGCAGTAGTGGCAGCCCTTTCCAAACTGTCATTCATCTCCTCATAGACAGCCTTATCTGCTACAGGTTCTGTAAGAACACTAGACTGAGGTATCTTAGAGTCCTTTCTCTGTTTCCTCCTAGGTTGTTTCTTCTGAGGTTGCGATGTAGATGGTTGAATAATAGTGGGCGTGTGATGGGGATTAGTTGGTATTTCTGAACCTTCACCTATTTCTTTATGAGCTTGAACCATCATTGTTGGAAATAAAGGTGTTATATTTCCAGAGAAACCTTTTCCTTCCCTCTTCATGTTTGCAAATATCTTCTTAGTATGAGAGGGGGTAACATTAATCCTTTTATGATTTGACATATCACCAAGTTTTTGATTCATAAACACTTGTACAAATCTTGGATACATCAAAAATTTCTTCTCACTATATAAGTTCTTCACCATACAATCAAAAATGTACTTTGAAAAGTTGAATTTTTAGTTTGTGGCTAAGCAGATGATTGTAGAAGCCATAGTGCTACTAAATTCGTTCCATGCAGTAGTCTTAGCATTTAGGCATTGCAGAATAATATGAATCAAAAACTTCCATTGAGGAGAAAAGAAAGCCTTATAAAATGTAAGCTTCTGAGAAAGTTTTTCATACCCTATTCTTGTCAATTCTTTAAAAATAGTAGCAGTGGGTAGACAATCAGTACCTTCAGCATCTTCTAGTTGAAGATCTCCTCTTATGATGGACTCAATAACAATCACCTTCTTTCCATCCACTAGGGCTTGTAAATGTGCTTCCCCATTGACAGTTTTTGCTTCATCAATAGCCCAGAATTGTTGAATACATGAAGTATAGACTGTAGGATTAACCGTTAAAGCATAATTGATAGGGTTTGCTTTCAAAAAATCAACAATTTGCTCGAACCCTGCACTTTCAGCGGGTTTCTCCAAAAACTGGACTAAATTGTGAGTATCGGCAAACTTTAGATCCGCCATTGTGTTGGGTTTTGATGATAAATTATGAAATTGAGTTAGGGTTTGTGATTAGAGAGTATATGATGGAATGAAATCGATTAAATGATCGAATGAAACCCGTAATCGAAGTATTTATGAAAGTACCCTCAACAACATTAACTTGAACCGGCAGCTGTAAGTTTTGCCTAGCAGCATTAACTTCTACCAGCAGTAGTAAGTTTATGCCTAGCAGCATTAACTTTCAACTAGCAGTAGTAAGTAACCCAACAGTAGTAGCTTATCGGTAAGTTATGCCTAGGAGCATTAACTTTCACCCAGCAATAGTAAGTTATGCCTAACAGCATTAACTTTGAGTCACTAGCATTAACTTCAATTCCATTCTAAACAGATTTTATATCATCAATATAACCTTTTAGCTCACAAAAACTCTCTGTCTATTTTTGATTTCTCTCAATTCTTTTTCTTACAGTTCTCTCTGTCTGTTTTTGCTTTCTCTCAATTCTTTTTACTCACTTTCCTCTCTGTCCGTTTTTATTCACACATCTCTCTTTCTGGTTTTCAACTCACCATATCTCTCAATTCTTTTTCTCACCAAATTACTCTGTCTGTTTTTTATTTCACACATCTCTCTTTCTATTTTTATTCTCACCAATTCTCTCTTTTTGTTTTTATTCTCACCTTTTTCCTTGCTGCTCCTACAGAGTGTTAGTTCAAAAACTAAAAAGAATACAAGCTATAAACATCACAGTAGTAATTATACCTAACAGTATTAAGTATAACTAACAATATTAACATAGCAATATTAAGTATAACTAACAGCACTAATTATACTTAACAGCTTTAATTCCAATTTCATCTTTAGCAGCTTTTCCATTACATTCCAAACATCCTTCCCTTTATCAAGACTTCAGAGATTGAGCATGCCAATACTAGCAATCAGATATTGAAATCTACTTACATCAAATACTTTTGTAAGTAAATCTGCAACATTCTTGTCAGTATGAATCTTGATCATTTGAATTAGCTTCTTTTCATTGGAATATCTGATAAAGTGATGTCTAATCTCAATGTGCTTTGTCTTTGAATAAAAAATAGGGTTCTTAACTACGCATATAGTACTTTCATTATCAATATAGATCTTTGTATGCATAAATTTATACCCATAATCAAGCAATTGATTTTCAATCCAAAGCACTTGGCCACAACAACTTGAAGCAGCTACATACTCAGCCTCTGTTGTGAAATTAGCAACCACGGTCTGCTTCTTGCACTGCCATGAAATCAATCTACACCCAAGGAATTAACAACCTCCTGTTGTGGACTTTCTATCTAAGTTTGCTCTAGCATAGTCACTATCAGTGTATGCTACCAAATCAAAAGGTGAATCTTTTGGATACCAAAGGCCCAATTTAGGTTGACCTTTTAAGTATCTAAAATTCTTTTCACAACATGAAGATGTGAAACTTTTAGGTTGACTTGGTATCTTGCACAGGCATACATTGCAAATATAATATCAGGTCTTGAAGAAGTAAGATACATCAATGAGCCAATCATTGATCTATACATGTGTTCATCTATATCTTTACCATTTTCATCCTTGAGCAAAGGCTTGTGGGTTTCCATAGGTGTGCTTGCTGTCCCGACATCAGTAAAACCAAAGTTCTTCAAAATCTCAGTTACATACTTGTCTTGACTGATAAAAATTCCATCTTCCTTATACTGTACTTCCAGTCCTAAGAAGAATGTGAGTTCACCCATATAACTCATTTAAAACTTTTTGTGCATCATCTTCTCAAACTCAATGCATAAAGACTTCTTTGTAGAGCTAAAAATGATATCATCTACATATATTTGAACTAACAGAATATCACCTTTGTCCCTTCTGATAAACAAAGTCTTGTCAATCTTTCCTCTCTGAAATCCATTATCCAACAAATAAGTTGACAAGGTGTCATACCAAACTCTAAGAGCTTGATGCAGTCCATAAAGTGCCTTTTCTACTTTGTATACTCTGTTAGGGAAGTCTGGATCTTAAAATCCTGGTGGTTGACAAACATAGACTTCCTCTTCAATCTTACCATAAAGAAAAGCACTCTTCACATCCATCTGGTATACTACAAAGTCTTTGTATGAGGCATAGGCTAAAAATAGCCTAATTGCTTCAATCCTTGCAACTGAAGCAAAAACCTCATCATAATCAATTCCTTCCTCTTATGTGTGACCCTGAGCAACCAACCTAGCCTTGTTCCTGATCACAATGTCTCTCTCATCCTTCTTGTTCCTATACACCCATTTAGTACCAATGGCCCTTTTTCCATGTGGTAAATCCACCAAGGTCCAAACCTATTGTAATTTGAACTGCAGAAGCTCGTCTTGCATAGCTTCTATCCAGCTTGGATCTTTTAATGCTTAGATTACCTTCTTGGGCTCTGCTTGTGATAAGAAGCATACAAACAGACAATTCTGAAAGTCTTTATGGTTGGTCCTCTGTTGCACTGTACTAAATAAATCGTGTTCTTGTGAATTCTTTGTCATCCTCCTTGTTTGAGGTGCTGAGTGTATGTCTCTAATGATTTTTTCTACAGGATGATCCTTGTGAATTCTGGTAGTTTGAATAGGACTGATAGGGATAACTGTATCCAAATTGGTCATGTCAGCCTCTGCACTAAAAACTACCTCATTCTCTGAAGAAGCAATATCTTCCAAATTAGGCATCCTTGGATCATCAGGATATTCAGCAGCATTAATCCAGTTTGAGCCATCAACATTGATATATGTTGAACCACCAGCATTAACATGTGAACTAACAGTATTAATACTGTTAGTACTGTTAACATTAGGCTCCTTGTCTTGATCATCTCTTGACTCCTCTGTACTTGGAACCTCACTATCTTTCCCTACAGGTGGATTTTCACTTTCATTCCTTGGATCTTTAGCATCCTTCTTTTCCTCCTCCCCTGATGGTTTGAATCCAGGATTAGGAGAATCCTTTGAACTAGAAGAGAGATGTGGATCTTAAGTCCATAATGGTAGCAGTATATAGTCTTGACCATGTATTGTCTCCACTCTAGCTTTACCTGCATCATCACATACCTTTGTACCTACATTACCATTAGACTGATTCCCTGCAACAATTGGCTTATAGTTCATAGATTTTGTTAGTGCATCTATATCAAAAAGCCAATTTAGTCCATTTCCTGCAATATTAGGTGTATTCTCACTAAATTGAACATGCAGGTTTTCTTCTACTATCTTAGTTCTACTGTTAAATACTATAAATGCTTTACTAGTGATTGAGTACCCAATAAAGAATCATTCATCAGCCTTTCCATCAAACTTACCTAGGTGATCTATGTTATTAAGGATTGTAACAGGACACCCAAATGGTCTCATGAATCTTAAGGCACGTTCTCTACCTAGAAAAAGTTCACAAGGGGTCTTGTTGTGAGGCTTGATAACTAACACCCTATTTAGGACATAGCAAGCAGTGTTAACTGCTTCAGCCCAAAAAGTTGTTAGCAATTTTGAATCAGCTAGCATAGTCCTAGCAGCCTCTATTAGTGTTCTATTTTTCCTTTTTGCTACTCCATTTTGTTGTTGAGTCCTAGCAATACTAAATTCCCTCTTAATACCCTTCATTTCACAAAACTAATTCATGACCCTATTCTTGAATTCAATCCCATTGTCACATTTGATTACTTTTACCCTAAGGTCTATTAGATTTTCTATTCCTGTTATGAAGTTCTTAAGGATTTCACTAGTTTCATCCTTAGTGGCAAAAAAAAACCCAACTAAACCTGCTTAAGTTATTAGTGACAACTAGGCAATACAAATTTTTCATTAAACTCTTTACATATGTTGGACCAAACAAATCCATGTGTAACATTTGTAAAGGTTGGATGATTGAACTAACTGTTTTGGTCTTACAAGAAGCTTTGTGTTGCTTTCCCTTCTGACAAGCAACACAGGTTTGATTAATTTCAAATTTTTTTGAAGGTAAACCTCTTACAAGGTTTCCCTTAACCAGTTTATTTATAGTTTTGAAATTCACATGTCCAAGCCTCCTATGCCAAAGATTAGACTCATCTGATGTGGCTTTTACAAAGAGACAAGTAAGACCTCCTTGTGGAATAACATTCTTTAAATCAACATTGTACATGTTATCCTTTCTAGGAACTTTAAGTAAAACATAACTTTCAGCAGTTAGCTTAAAGTCTGGAGATAGAACAACACATTCAGTATTAGTAAAAAGAACACTATTCTTCTTGTCACACATTTCTGAGACACTGAAGAGGTTTTAGTTCCTTTACAAAATACACATCTTCAAAATACAATTTACCAGTTCTTATTTTACCTTTCCCAGTAATTTTCCCTCCTTTAGAATTACCTCTAAAGGCAACAAATCCTCCATCATTTTCTTCATAATCTGTAAGATAGGATCTGTTTCCTATCATGTGCCTAGAGCATCTACTGTCAATCACTCCCTTATCCTTCAAATCTTGTTGTGGATTGCCTTGCACACAGTGGTAAGAAAATTAGTTTCTTTTGGGGACCCAAGCCATTACTGACTTAGATCTGCCTTGTGCATCAATATAATCAAATCTTTTAAAATTCATTGATGCACCATTATGTCTAGAGACATGATCTAAAACTTTGTGCTTTAGTTTCCAGACCCAACATGTTGAGGCCTTAACAGCATTTCCCTTGTTTCCATTAACAACACTAAATACTGCTTTTGGCCTAGCAGTATTAACCCTTGTACCCTTAACAATATTAACTTTTTTATTGAAATTACTGTTATTAGCTGCTGTTACTTTGTTAAAAGGCCTTCTCACAGTTGAATATGCATTATTAAAAATATTTTGCACATGTCTTGCATTATTCACTGTGGATCTTGTTTGAACAGTATTAACTGGTCTAGCAGTATGAAGAGAAATTGGGCCAGACCTAGTTAAAATTGTTCTTGGAACCATGTTCCTTTTTGGACTGGGGTGAGTTAATTTAGAGAAATTATGTTTGTTCACTCTTTGAACATTGTTCCAAACTGGTTTTTCAAACCTTTGATTATTATACCAGTTATTGCAATCTCTCCTCAAATGTTTAAAACTACGACACACATGACAAGCTTTATTAATCATCTCAAAACAACTTCCTAATCTTTAAGACATTTGCTGGTTCCAGTTTCTCTTGTTTCCTCTAGGACTTCTAGATGGACTGTATGTGTCTTGCCTAATTTTCTTAATAGTTTGCCTATCAGTTTTAGGTTTGACAAACTCAATTTTAGTAAAATTATGTTTAACTGTTTTAAACTTAAGCTCATCTTCTTCCTCACTTTCAGATACCTAATCCTTAATAATTAGGGCATCATTATCTTTACTAGCAGTCTTAGGTTCATCAGTCTCAACTACAGGTTTTTCTACTACAGACTCACTTACAGGCTCATTTATTTCAGTAAAATCATCTAGACTAGGAAAAGTCAAATCAGGTCTTGGTGGCATAAAGTTGCCAGTAAATGGAGGTGTGACAACATTATACCTAGACCTATTTTATATTTATCCATTATTCGACTGTCTAGTAGTTTACTTAGGCTTTTAGATGAGTTTTCAAAATTTTCTACTGTAAGTTTAATCTCATCTTTTTCTTTAGTGGCCAATTCTAACTTTCTTCTGAGCTCTGTAACATCTAAATCTCTTAAATAGATTTCACGTTTTAAGAGTTTTATATCTTCCTCATACACATACTCATTTTTCTTAAAGACTAACAGTCTAGCTTCTATAGATTCTAAACCAGTTTTATAAGAGACAACACTTATCCTAGCTGTTCTTAAGTCATTAACTAATTGGTCATTTTGTTCTTTTAGATCTTTAACACATTCTAAACAAGATGAACAAGAATTTAAGTCATTAGATATCTCAGAGTTTGTGGAAGAACTTGAACTTGTTGAAGAATAAGCCATAAGAGCAAAATTGGTTAGACCTTCTTCTGCTTGGTCACTCTAATCATAGCCAAATCCATCATACTAAGACACCAAGGCATTTGAAGTAGTTGCCACCACTGGCACAATCATTCTTGTTGTCTCCCTGTTTTTGCTATCTTAATTCCTGGGTGCCCTACACTCCCTAGCAAAGTGGCCTCTCTTATGGCAGTTATAACACTCTACCTTTGACTTGTCAAACCTAATTATTTCTTTGTTGGCCATGTCCAGCTTCCTTCTAGTATTCATCAGGAATCTCCTTGCCCTCATAGTCAGCATAACAATGTTCCACCTCAAATCCATCTCTTCTAGATCATCAGGATGGATCTGTTATAGGTCTTCTTTATCAAGCTGTAGAATGCTTGGCTGACTTGCAAAGAAGGAATAAATCATAGCATCACTAGAGTTTTCAATAGTTGTTGAGCTATCAGCAGTACCCTGAGTGCTAGTAGTATTAACACCCTGAGCAGTATTAACTGCTCTAGATGCACTTTTAGTACTGTTAGAGGACAGAAAGGCTACATTGTGTGAGTTTGTGGTTAAGCTAGATGTCCCTTTAACCTCTAATTCATAAGCCTTTAGGTTGTTAAAGAGGTCATCCAAACTCAAAGTCTCTATCTCGGGTTTGTTTCTCCACACTATGGTATGCATAGCCTATTCTTGTGACAAACTTCTCAAGAACTTCTGATTGATGTCTTCTTGAGGGATAACTTCACCATGCATCTCCAGTTGACTAATTAGCTTTTGAAGCCTTTCATAGGTTTGTTTAATCACCTCTGTGTTGGATGCAACAAAGTTTTCATACTACTGCTTTAGAAGATTTTTCTGAGTTTTCTTTGTAGCAGTATTACCTCCAAATCTGTTCTTAATAGCCTCCATCAGTGACTTAGCATCCTTGTATGTGTTGAATTTTAATTGATACTCATTAGGTAAGGCCATCAACAAGGTGCTTCTTGCCTTCAACTCTGCTCTTCTTTGTGCCTTCTCTTCAATACTTGTAGGAGGGATAACAATATCCTTACCATCAACAACTTTTGTTACTACGGGTGCATTACCATTTTCTATGATCTCCTATAGAGTGTAATCAATGCATTGTAGGTACTGCTCCATCCTCATCTTCCAGAGATCATACTCACCAGGTGTGAGTATGGGTAACTTAATGGTTTGAGTAGATTGAGAATCCATTGCTTCCTGAAAAAATAGATCTTGTGTGTAGTAAAGGTTCTCTTTATTCAAAGCTTCTTACAAGCTCTGATACATGATGTGTTTCAAAAGCTTTAAATTTATAAGATTGAAAATACCGAATAATTATAGGGAAACACACGGGTAAAAGTATAACCTACGTATGTAGTATAATCTTTTTAGGTAAGACCAGGTCGTTCCACAGGGATTAGAGTAGTGTTCAGATAATCAGAAAGAAAGTAGACTTTAACAATTTTGAGAATAACTTTGGTTTTATCAATGATAATAAGGATGACTACTCGGATAGTTGAAAATAATTTATAAGTGTTGGAAATGATTTGACCATGAAGATGGGACATTAATTTATAAAGGCGATTTCTTATCAGAAAACGTTTTCACAAACTAACTTGGTTAACTTAAGACTTATATTTGGTTAACTAGACCAAATGTGTCACTCAAATAATCCAGTTACTATTATATTAAAGCTTATTTTGTTTATCAATTTACGAAAGTGGATTTCTCAGCATAGACGTTAAAGATCATAGACAAATCTTTAAAACCACATAGATCATAACGGGTCTTTCGACCATACAGATATGATTATATAATCTAAGTTGATAAGCAAAAGTAGATAACATAAGATATGATAGGGTTGCAATATAAGCTTAAGATTAAGATGATCAAGATCATACCAAACGCTTATTCATTATCGTAACTTCACCGAGTAGTCATGAGAGATTTAGCCTCTCATGGTTAAGGAGTTCATAACAAAAGTATTCTTTACATTAACTTCTATAGTTTCAACAACTAGGTAAGAAAACTTCTTCGTTCTTAATCGTTAGATCTTTTTCTTCAAAGGAGGAGATTTTTCTTGGTGTTTTGGTGATAGTAGGGAAGTGTGTGTGGAATGGATGGGATGATTGTGAGAAGTGAGATATGATTTGATTGAGAAAATTAGTCTCTATTTATAAGCAAATTTTGATGCCAAGTGCAGTGCACATAGGAAAAAGTGCGGCAGACTTGGTGTGTTAATGCGATAGCATTTAATAGCTTTTACTGGAAGTGCGACGCACTTGCAAATAAGTGCGGCGGTTTCGATGAGTTAATGCAGGTGCATTTAATGGACTTTAATTCTTCAATCATTGGGAAAATGTGTGGCGCACAATGTTGTAAGTGCAGCGGACTTTGGGCTTCAGAGGAAAGTGCGGCGCACAATGTTGAAAGTGCGGCGGACTTCTTGAACTTTTTAAATAGCAATCTTTCTTTTCTTGAATTTGCCTTCCAAAGTGTATAAATTCTTGAGCTTGGGTCTTTAGAGTCTTCAAGTGAACCTATAAGCAATTCAAGCTTAATTAAGTATCAAAAGTTCACGAGAAATGATAAAATATATATAAATAACGCCATAGAAATATGTATATTTTGGGCGTTATCAAATCCCTCCACACTTAGCTTATTGCTTGCCCTCAAGCAATGGAAGCGAGAAAATAAAATCATTTATTGTGACGTGGAGAAAATTTGGATTTAAGAGAGTTTTGCATATTAGATAACTTTTCAGGCATAGACACATAACATAGCACCTCACATAGGGATAGTGTTTGATTTTAAATTCACTCAGCCACTCAGATAGGGTTTAGATATAATTTTGTGAAGAACACTTAATTTGCAAAAACATAATCTAGACAGCTACCATAGGCTTGTACTTAACACATAAACCTGACCGAAGCGTGAAACCTGGGTACTAGAGAGGATCCAATCTTCATGTGCCAAACATAAGCCTTTATTTCTTTTGAACTATTATAACTCATATAGAACTTTTTTTTACCAAACACTTGGCACAGAGCTTCTTTACTCAATTTTTAGATATTTTAGCAACATAGCATTTAATAAGAGAGCGCTTGCGAGAACAAGGACTTTGCGAGATATACTTCATGTGATAGGCTTCGGTCTAGTAAATGATGATTAAGCACAAGTCCTAGAGCTTCTAAATTACCGGCTCTCTCAAATATAATTTTCAACTAATACCAATGTTCCTAGAAAAGGCGACAAAGACCATACATACACATCCGTATCGACAAAATAGACACATATGATTGCAATCAAATCTTAACTCGAACAAGCTAAAGGTATCAATTATCTTAGGTACCAAAGGTGGATACCCGAATATTTTTAAGGCTTAGATTTCTTACAATTTAGTGGACTAGGGTGTGCTAGTTATAATGTCAATCAGGTTGGACTTGCCTTACTAAGAGCATTTTTTACTTTTGAAAACATATAATTAAGACTTTTTATAAAATATCAGCTAGAAAATTTTTAACAGGGCAAACATATAGGGATATGATTAATTTTTCCTATTTGGCTCCCCTCCACACTTAAGTTGAACATTGCCCTCAATGTGATAATTGATAATAGAGATAAAATAGGGAAAATTAAAGAAAAATGGTACTTCCCGGGGCATAGAGAAATGCATAGCTGTGGTAGAGCTATCTTTTGAGCATACGTCATAATTTTCCATATCTTCGAGCTAAATTACCTGCATAGCACACAAAAAGAAAAAAAATTTGTTGATTTTTTTTAGAAAATAAATAAAAGATACTAGAATAATGGAGGAGGAACTCCTCCACACTTAAGTAGAAGCACGTGTTTCCTCCCGAGAAGCGCTTAATTTTTAAGAGAGTCGTTAGCTAGACTCATATTTAGGGAGTCATTTGTTTGGGAAAATGGAAGTAACTGCTTCCCTTGGGTGATTATCTTATTCGTGATATAGTTTGAGTCTGTGGCCATTGACTATGAATGTCTTTCCATCTTTTCCATAAAGTTCAATATATCCGAATGGATATTGATGTTTCACTACATAAGGTCCTAACCATCGAGATCTGAGTTTTGGTTGTTTAAATTTGTACTTTGAGTGAAAGAGTAAGACTTTGTTTCCATGCTTGAATTCCTTTCTCATCCTTAATTTTTTGTCATGCCAAACTTTGGTTCTTTCCTTGTATAGACGAGAGTTTTCATAAGCTTGGTGTCTAAGTTCGTCTAATTCGTGTAACTGAAACATTCTTTTCTCACTAGCAGCGATGAGATCTGGGTTGCAATTCTTCAGTGCCCAGTATGCACAGTGTTCAATTTTGAATTGTAAATGGCAGTTTTTTCCATATATGAGTTTGTATGGTGTGGTACCAGTAAGTGTTTTGTAGGCAGTGCAAAAAGCCCACAGAGCGTCATTAAGTTTTCTTGACCAAATAGCAGGATTGTCTTTAACGGTTTTTTCAAGAATTCTTTTATGAGCCCTGTTCGTGTTTTCAACTTGACCACTAGTTTGAAGGTGATAAGATGTAGAGAAACGGTGATTAACTCCATATCTTTTCATTGTTTTTTCCATTATTTTGTTACAGAAGTGGGTACCTTGGTCGCTGATTAGAGCTTTGGGCATTCCCAAACGGTAGAATAGCTTCTTCAGAAAGGTGATTACTACTCGGGCGTCATTGGTTGGTAAAGCTTGAGCTTCGGCCCATTTAGATACATAATCTACGGTGACTCGAATGTATTTAAACTTATATGATTTCAGGAATGGTCCCATAAGGTCAATACCCCATATGTCGAAAACTTCACATACTTGAATGTTGTTTAAGGGCATCTCATCACGTTTTGATATATTTCTGGTCTTTTGGCATGCTTCACATAAGCAGACTAGAGTATGAGCTTCTTTGATGATTGTTGGCCAGTAAAATCCTAAATCAAGAACTTTTTTAGCAGTTATGTTTGGTCCATAATGTCCACTAGTTGGTCCTTGGTGACATTGATCTAAAATGGTTTGGGTTTCTGGTTCGGATATACAACGTCTGATCATACCATCAGAACATACTTTGAAAAGGTAGGGTTCCTCCCAAAAGTAGTGTTTGAGGTTAGGGAAAAAATTATTCTTTTGTTGATATGTCATCCCTTTTGGTATAATATTACCGACTAGGTAGTTTGCAAAGTCTGCGAACCATAGTTCGTTAATAGTGTTGATTTCCATAAGAGTTTCTCCGGGAAAGTTATCATCGAATTCACTGTTATCGCTTGTTTCATCATTTTCAAGTCGGGATAAGTGATCGGCTACAACATTTTCTGTTCCTTTTGAGTTTCTGCCGGAAAGTTAACATCGAATTCACTGTTACTTCAGCTTGTATTCATCATTTTCAAGGTCGGGACTTAAACGTGATCGGCTACACATTTCATTAAACCTTATATTGACATTTTCAGTACCTTTTCTATCTTTGATTTCTATGTTGAATTCTTGTAGGAGTAAGATCCATCGAATAAGGTGTGGTTTAGCATCTTGCTTTTTGAATAAGTGCCTTAGAGCTAAATGATCGGTATGAATAATAGTTTTTGAGAGAATAAGATAGGATCTGAATTTGTCAAATGCAAAAACTACAACCATAAGTTCTTTTTCGGTTACTGTGTATTTTTGTTGAGCAGAATTAAGGGTTTTGCTTGCGAAGTAGATTGGGTGAAAGTTTTTACCATCTTTTTGACCTAAGATGGATCCTAAAGCAAAATCACTTACATCACACATAAGTTCAAACGGAAGATTCTAGTTTGGGCTGACGATCACAGGAGCACATGTAAGTTTCTCTTTCAATAACTCAAATGCTTTTTGACATTCATCATTGAACTCAAATGGAGTATCTTTTTCGAGCAGTTTTGTTAGAGGTTGAGCAATTTTTAAGAAGTCTATAATGAAACGTCATTAAAAACCAGCATGTCTGAGAAAGCTTCTAACACCTTTAATATTAGTAGGGTGTGGAAGTTTTGAGATTACATCGACTTTTGCTTTGTCAAATTCAAGTCCGACACTAGACACTTTGTGTCCGAGCACAATTCCTTCTTTGACCATGAAGTAACATTTTTCCCAGTTTAGAACAAGATGAGCATCTTTACAATGTTGAAGCATCTTATCAAGGTTGTTTAAGCATGTGTCGAAAGAGTTTCTAAAGACAGAGAAATCATCCATGAATACTTTGACGGATTCTTCGATCATATCGTGAAAGATTGCCAATATACATCTTTGAAATGTAACAAGAGCATTACATAAACCGAAAGGCATTCGCCTATAAGCGTATGTGCCGAAAGGACATGTGAATGTTGTTTTTTCTTGATCATTAAGATCGATAGGAATTTGAAAATACCTAGAAAAACCATCGAAGAAACAGAAGTTTTTATTTCTTGTGAGTCTTTCTAGCATTTGATCCATAAAAGGTAAGGGAAAGTGATCTTTTACGGTTGTTTCATTGAGTTTACGATAGTCAATGCATACTCGCCAACCCATAATGGTTCTTGTTGGAACAAGTTCATCTTTTTTGTTGGTGACAACTGTAATACCACCTTTCTTTGGTATACAGTAGATAGGACTAACCCAAGGACTATCGACAATTGGATAAATTATACTGGTATTCAAGAGTTTCACGATTTCTTTTTTACAACTTCTTGCATGTTTGGATTTAACCTTCTCTGTTTTTGGACAACAGGTTTCTTATCATCCAGAAGTTGTATCTTGTGTTTGCAGAATGATGGGCAAATACCAAGAATATTTGTTGTTTTCCAAGCAAAGGCTTGCTTGTGCTTTTTAAGGACATATATGAGTTTGTTTTTCTTTTCTTTGGATAGCTGAGATGATATGATAACAGGAAGAAAAGAGGGTTCTTCCAGAAATACATATTCCAGATTATCTGGAAGGGGTTTAAGTTCAAGATCTGTAGGAGGTTCTTCAATAGATGTTTTGATTTTATAATCAGTATTGATGGTGATTTTTCGAATGGTGGATCTTCGGTATCGGATTCAGAGTCAGAGTTTTCATCGGCAGTCATTGCCATGAATTCATCAAATTCAGCAAAGATTTCTTCTTTGAGAAGGGTTCATTCGATGGAATGAAGAATGTTACTACCTTCGTCTAGAAGAACATCGAAATCTTCTTCTAGGATTTCATCGATGACATCGATACTAAAACATGTATCATCATTTGAATAGGAGTGTTTCATTGCAGAATTGATATTGAAAATCATTCATTCAGTTCCAACTCCAAGGTTGAGTTGTTTCTTTTTAACTCGAATTACTACATCAGCAGTGTGGAGAAATGGTCATCCCAAAATGAGGGGAACTTTACTATCTTCTTCCATTTTGAGAATGACAAAATCAGCAGGAAAGGTAAATTTACCAACTTCAACAAGCATATTTTCAGCTATTCCAACAGGGTATTGGAATGATCTATCGGCTAATCTTATGCTCATTTTGGTAGGTTTAAGAGTTTCAAGTGATAATTTGTCATATAGCGAATATGGAATAAGGTTAATGCTAGCACCAAGGTCGGCTAAGGCATTGCAGGAGAAAGTTTTGTTAAAATTGCATGGAATAAGAAAGCTTCTGGGGTCTCCGAGTTTAGGTGGAACTTTGTTTTGGATCATTGCTGAACTTTCATTGCTTAAGAAAGCGGCAAAAATTTGCTCAATTTTGTGTTTGTTGCTTATGAGTTCCTTGTGAAATTTTCCATAATTAGGCATTCCAGCCAAGACATCGATAAGAGGTACATTGATTCAAACTGTGCGGATCATGTCAAGAAATTTTCCATATTGAGCTTCCATTTTCTCTTTCCTAAGACGTTGAGGATACATGATTTTTAGTTTGTATGGTTTGGGTAATGGAGTTTCCTTGACTGGTTTTAGATTTAAAGTTTTTGGTTGAGGTGTAGGTTCTTCGTCTTCATCATCGCTATCAAAATTGATAGGAATTTCAGAATCTTTTTGTTGATCATTTGGGTTAACTGGTAGGTTGTAAGATTTACCACTTCTTGTGAATACGGCATTCACATGATCATTGCGAGATTGTGGTGGTTGGTAGGCTTTGGAATTGTGTCCTTTTGGGTTTGGTTGAGTGTTACTAGGAAGAGATCCAGAAGGTCGACTAGATTGCTTATCAACGAGTCTGACGAACTTGGTTTCCAGATTTTGAATTGAAGCTTGATGATTTTTTGCCACGGTTTCGAGTTGGATTTTGAGATCCATGAATGTTTCTTTGACAAAAGCGTTGGTCGATTACTGAGATTTCATGAAATCGTTGAATTGTTTCTGAAGATCATAAGGTTTGTCATCAGTATTGGATCGGTAGTTGTCTCGGTTATAACCACTCCATTCATTTGAACGCCAATTATCGTGATTCGAGTCTCGGTTATGGTAATCATTGTAAAAACGAGTCTTATGGAAAGTTTGCATAAATTTGGCTTCTTCTTCTTGGGACATAGGTATATCATCTTCATCAAGATCTTGTTTTGTTTTTTAGCATGAGTTTGGAGTTCTTTATACTAGGCATCCATTTTCAGGGTCATGGCATCCATTCGGGCAATAATTTTGTCAGTATTGGAATTACTGATGCCTTCATCGGTGAAAGCAACAGTTTTCTTAAGAGATGATTTAGTTTTTTAATTTTTTGCCCAGTCGAGCTTAAGTAAGACTTTATCTTCCAGAAGCTGATAAGCTTGATTGGGTGTTTTATAGAGGAAAATACCACCAGCTGCGGCATTCAGAACTTCTTGGGTTATTTTTCTTAGACCATGATAGAAGATTTTTATGATATTGCCTTTGGATAGATTGTGACCATGGCAGTTTCAGAGCAACTCCTTCATACGAAGCCAGGCATCGGTTAGAGATTTGTTATCATGTTGAGAGAAAGCTAGGATTTCTCCGAGGAGTCGGTCAAAAAGAGCTGGGGGAAAGAATCGGCTAATGAAAGCGGTTCGAAGTTCATCCTATGTTTCAATGGTTCCTTCATTGAGTTCATCTAACCATGTTTTTGCTTCCCTAGTAAGGGATAGGGGAAACATCATTCGGCGGACGGCTTCATTCTCGGTATCTCTGTATTTAAACATGTCATAGATTCTGAGAAATTAGTAAATGTGTTTATGAGGATTGATTTTGGTTCTACCATCAAATTGGTTTCCTTTGACAAGGGTCAAGTGGTTACCTTTGATAGCAAATTCGTTAACAGTTTCAATAATAGTGGTTGCAGAACCAGGAGTCGGAACGACAACACGGTCAGCAGCCCACATGGGTTCATCATCCATTGGATAAAGATTTTCAAGAGTAACTAGAAAGTGGCGGAAGTGGTTGATGTTGAGAATTGGCGGATAGACAATTCTCGGGTTTTTAGGCGGATTGTTTCTTTGATCGAATGGAACTTTTCTGTCTCGTTGATGACGTCTTCGATTCAAAGTACGTTTAGGTTCAAGTAATGGTTCAACAAGTTCAGAATTTGAAGCACGTGTATGCATCCAAAGGAGAAATTGTTTGGGTCAGTTTGCCAGAAAACTATACGGCGATTTGAAAAAGAGGGGGGAGTTAAAATAATTTTCTAGAGTTTGACTACAGAACAGCTAAGAAATCCTCGGCAACGGCACCAAAAACTTTGATGTGTTTCAAAAGCTTTAAATTTATAAGACTGAAAATACCAGATAATTATATGGAAACACACGGGTACAAGTATAACCCACATATGCAGTATAATCTTTTTAGGTAAGACCAGGTCGTCCATAGGGATTAGAGTAGTGTTTAAATAATCAGGAAGAAAATAGATTTTAACTATTTTGAAAATAATTTCTTGCTTTACCAGTAATAAAAAGTATGACTACTCGGATAGTTGAAAAATAACTTACAAGTGTTGGAAATGATTAGATCTCGAAGATGGGATATTAATTAATAAAGGCGATTTCTCATCAGAAAACGTTTTCACAAATCAACTTGGTTAACTTAAGACTTATATTTAGTTAACTAGACCCAATGTGTCACTCAAATAATCCAGTTACTATTATATCAAAGCTTGTTTTGTTTATCAATTTACGAAAGTGTATTTCTCGGCACAGACGTTAAAGACCATAGACAAATCTTTAAAACCACATAGATCATAACGGGTCTTTCGACCTATACCGATATGACTATATAATCTAAGTTGATAAGCAAAAATAGATAAGATAAGATATAACAGGTTTGCAACATAAGCTTAAGATTAAAAAGATCAAGATCATACCAAACACTTATTTATTATTGTAACATCATCGAGTAGTCAAGAGAGATTTAGCCTCTCATGGCTAAGGAGTTCATAACAAAAGCACACTTTACATAAATTTCCATTATTTCAACAACTAAGTAAGAAAACTTCTTCGTTCTTGATCGTTAGATCTTTTTTCTCCAAAGGAAAAGGTGTTTCTTGGTGTTTTGGTGAAAGGAGGGAAGTGTGTGTGTGTGGAATGATTATGGTATTATGAGAAGTGATGCTTTGAGGATGAAAACTCGTCCTTAATTTATAGGTAAGTTTGGGTGCAAAGTGTAGCGCACTTAGGAAAAAGTGCGGCAAACTTTGGGTGTTAATGCGATAGCATTTAATGGCTTTTACAGGAAGTGCGGCGATTTTGAGGAGTTAATGCAGGTGCATTTATTAGACTTTAATTCTTCAAACTTTGGGAAAATGTGCGGTGCACAATGTTGTAAGTGCGGCGGTTTTGTCTTCAAAAGAAAGAGCAGCGCACAATGTTACAAGTGCGGCGAACTTCTTGAATTTTGGCTAGAATTCTTTTCTTTTCTTGTATTCGCCTCCCAAAGTGTATAGATTCTTGAGCTTGGGTCTGTAGTGTCTTTAAATTAACCTATAAGTAATTCAAACTAATTAAGTATCAAAAGTTCACGAGAAATGATAAAATAAACATAAATAACGCCATAGAAACATGTATAATTTGAGCATTATCAGTACTCTTATATTTGGGTTGAGAGATGAACTCCAATATATGTGTTCATATATTGAACACATGCTCTCACAACCACCAACAACCATCATCCCACCACCTCCACCATCATCACCAAACTAAACTTACTCTATGTTTAGTTTCTCAAATAATTATCCATCCACCATTTTGCAAGCAAGTCCTATGGAGCTTTACTAGTTATAGGACTCTTTGTAGTTTAAAATTTTCATGTATGTTAGCATGTTATTTATTTTCCTTATGTATGCATGAGTGTGATTCACATATTATTTTACATCAATAGATGATTATTGTTGGTTGCATTACTAGTATGTCATATTTTTCCTTCTTGATACATGTTAGAAATATTTGTATTGTTCTAACTCATTTTTGTAGCCAAGAAACCATAGCTCGATTCCTTGGTGCCCCCAAACGAGGGAGAGTACACATCAAGGGGGAGCATTTATTCCGTCGATTTTAAGAGAAACTCTCGACAATGCCTTTTTGATTCTACAAAAAAAAAAGAGAAATGACATACAACTCACTAAATACTTGTTTAAAAATAATTTTACATTTAATGAGTTTAAATTTTGTAATCATCAAAAATGAGGAGATTGTTGATAGATTTAATGCCTAAAAACATTATTAATATTTTTCACATCTTTACGTTTTGATAATCACAAAATATAAAAACGTTCAATGTAAAATTAAACGCAAACAAATAATTAGTAGTAAATTCTCATTTCGACAATTATATCACTTAAAGGTATGGATAAATAAATGCTTAATGCATTTTTATGATCAAAGGAAATTTTTATTCAACCTTACACTTTTATAAAATGTTATAAACATTTTATAAACACTACAAAATATTTTCTACAATTAAAAGAAATGTTTTATTCAAAATAAACATTTTGAAATTCAAATTTTCGAACTTAAAACGGCTAGAAAGTTCTAGAAAATTCTCCCTACATAAAATGACAAAATGGGGAGCGCCCAGTCTAGGGCGGCCCCCTTAAATACAAGGGCGGCCCCCTTAATTTAAGGGGACCGCCCACCTATTTAAGGAGACCGCCCATAGACTGACGCTCCTCTAGGTTGTCCTATAAATACTGGACTTTTCCCTACTATTTTCTCACCTTTTGCACTCATTCTTTCTGTTCTAAAATAGCCCACACATCTCATTAAAATCATTTGATCATTTAATCATAAAGCTTTGTTTTCAAGTGATCCAAGCTCAATTCCTCAAGTGCAAGAGAAGAATACTTTCATCATCAAGTAAAAAAGTATTACACCTCTAGTGTATATTGCAATCTTGTTGCATCCATATCATAACTTGTAAATCATTTGTAAATCTTGTAAAGTTGGTAGATAGATCTTGGTGATTATTGTAAGTATAGTTGAATCTTAGTGATTCATCGAAGTTGTGATAGTTAGGTGTGAAAGTAGAAGTGAAGTAGTGAAGTAGTGTGGTGAAGAATACTAAGGAGTGAAGAAGTTGGTAGTTGTGAAGTTGTGTTGTGAAGTCGTAAAAGTAGTGAAGAAGATGTGAAATCGTGATATATCGGTTTTAGCTAAGATTAGAACTCGACATCTAGCTTAGTGTCAGAAATTGATATAAGTGAAAGTTGTGTACGGTTTTCTCCGCCATAAGGGAGTTTGTTGACATAGTGAAGAAAAATCCCGAGTTAGGTGCTCGGGGAGTAGAGTAGGGCGAAGAGGTGCTTCGTTACCGAACCACTATAAATCCTCACGTTGTGGTTTGATTGTTCTCACTCTTATTTCTTGTCGTACATTATTTTTTTCTACTATCTTATTAATTGTTTAGATAAGCATATTGTTTATATTGTGCAAGTGTTGAATTCACATAAAGTCGAATCTAGAATTTTTACAAATACCTTAAAACCTTAAATTAAAAAGCGGTAAACTATTCAACCCCCTTCTAGTTTTCCACATAATTCTTTGGGGTTCTTGGTCAGACATCTGTAGGGCAATATCATCACTTGCATATTATATGTATCTCCTAATTTAGCATCAGTGTCATGAGCTTAGCGCAACATAAATACTTTTCATATGATATTGTATCTGATATAATAGCCACATCATTTTTAAAATCTTGTGGTCCAACCTTACATCAATTCAAACCTATGAATTCACCAACTTTATGTTGACTGTTTTAAGCATGTTTTCTCAGGTGCTTAGATGGATTGTTCTTGAAGTGCTATTTGATGTTGCATGCATTGCTGGGTGTCTTTCAAGAATGTTTATCTTTAAACTTAGTTACTCGTTGTCTTAAAAACATGCTATGATTCCGCTGCATATTTCTTAAGCTTCTGCTAAAACTATTTTATTTATGTCAAGAATATTATAAGAGTTATTTTGATTTATCCAAAGCAATGAGTTATGCTTTATCAAACGTCCATATAGTGGTTATTCGCTTGATCTTGTGTGATGTATGCAATGACGTCACTCCTTCGGACATGTATTCCGTCCAGGCCCCATTTGGGGGTGTGACATTTTAAATAATTATTGCAAGAATTGTTACTTAATTGCTTAAAGTTGTTAATTGCAGTAATTACGAAGTACATTGTGAAGAACAAGCTAAAAGGTGCACATTTTAGAGCTTAAATGAAGATATTTGACGATTGCTTATTTCTGACTACATACGTCGTATCCAGCAAAGAATATACGGCGTATCAGTGCCTACACTTCACAAGAAAACACGTATGTTCAAGACCCAATACGGCGTATCCTGCTGATTACATACATCGTTTCCACCTGGTCAACAGTCAAAGATCCTGTAGCAAATCTGATTGACGATAGTTTGTTAATACAAATAATGTCTAAAAACGTTATTTATATTTTTCGACCTCTCGATGTTTTGATAATAACAAAATGTGAAAACGTTTACGATAAAATTAAACGTTTATAAATTACTAATCGTAAAATTCTATTTCTAAGATTAATCACTTAAGGTATGGATAAACAAATCATTAAACATGATTAGTGATCAAGAAAATAATTTTTCTTTCCTAAACCTTACATTTTTACAAAAGTGTTTTTACAAAAATATAAACACAAAATAATTATTTATAAAAGAAATGTTTTATTAAATTAATTAATTTGAAATCAGTTTTTTCCCCCCAAAATGGAAGGTTCTAAAACAGATAACACCTTCCCCATAAAAAGACAAAAAAGGGAGCGTAGTCTACGGCGGCCCCCTTATAGGCCTGGCGGCCCCCTTATATATAAGGGACCGCCAGGACCGCCGTCAGCAACGGCTCTTTTTTTGTCCCCTATAAATACTGGGCCACCCCATCTGAAAAACAGAACCTCTTGCCACGAATTTTTTCAGATCTATTTTTCTCACTTCTTTCTTTCTTTCTAAAACACATATCTTGATCACTAACATACCTTGATCTTGTTTTAAGTGATTAATTCTTTCTTCCTCCTTTCTTTTTCTAATCAAGTGCAAGAGAAGAACAATCGTATTCTTCTACATACGATTTGTTATCAAGTGATCTCTCTCTCTTCCATCACTACAAACTCTCCTTAAAAAAATCTACTAGCTTCTTTTCATTAGATGCTCTAATGATGTTATGTTATGATTATCTTATGTTGTATCTTCATATATTGTCTTACATGGCTATGTATGATCTTTCTAGAATTTGAATGAACTTTATTTATGAAGTGTGGATTGTAATATTGAGATATTTGTCACACTATGTTGGTTTGCGCTTGTATTTTGAACCTTGTTTGGTAGCAAACAACTTATCGTTAGATTGATACCTTGGTGCCCCAAACAAGGGAGAGCATACATCAAGGGGGAGTCTTTAATCATTGATTTCTTTCTCTCTACTACAACTCGACGATCAACCTTTTTACAAAAAGGGGGATAAATAGAATTTAACTCATAAATAA